>JALMQS010000070.1:12639795-12666829 GCA_024734495.1 Forficula auricularia
ATTCCTCTATGTCTTGAGCAATGGTTACCAATAAAAACCGAAACGTCTAAATTCCAATATAGAATGGTTATTCCTCAAGTACTAGATGAGAATCAATCGCTATTTTTGGTTTTAAGTCGATTTCTCTATGTCTTCAGCAATGGTTACCAATAAAACCCGAAAAGTCAAAAATCCAATATAGAATGAACTAGATGAGAATCAATCGCTATTTTTGGTTTTAAGTCGATTCCTCTATAAAGGTAACGGATAAGAAAAGAACGCAGTTGCTATGGTTACTTATAAACTTTCCTCCCAAATTTTTAGAATTTCACAGAGAAAAGCCTATCCACTCTTACTTAGTTAGGTTAAATGAGTCCTATATTACCATAAACAGATCAAATGAATAAATTTTAAAGAATTCAAAAATCTTACTTTAGAGTAAAGTACTTTAAAATATAATTTTACTAAAAACTTTATTTAACCTTTTTTGTCGGCCCCAAGGTACTTAATTAGGATATTAAATTTCATCAAAATTATTATATTCCCTCATCTAGTATATTCATCAAAATTAGTTAAGTCATTTTAAAGATATTTAGAAAAAACTAAAAAAGTACTGAAATAAATAATGTTGTATAATACTAATGTTTGTGGGCCGATATGTACCAAAAACTAATCAGCGCTTCATTTTCTTAAAATGATGGTAGGTTTTCAATTTCATTTCCATCGGTGCAAAGGTGTGGAAAAAATCGTGGACGAAAAAAACGATAACATCCATCCATCCATCCATCCCCACGCACTTCCAAAAAAAATGGCACTTTTTGGCCTCTCGACAAGATTCCAGGTAACTTTTGGCAAAACCGCCACGTTCTAAAATTCAATCTCATTGAATACTTCAATTTGTGACCTTAATTGAGTTCATGGGTTCCGTAGTCTTTACCTGAGGACCCGTTGAAGTCGCGCTTGCCGCGCGACCGATTGCAATACTTTCTCCCATGCTTCGCATTGGATAAAGTAAAAAGGAATAAATAAAGATGATTCGAGAATATTTGGACTAATCCATTTCTAAGAACTCTAAATATAAGAGATCGGAAATAACTAAGAGTGCTATAGACAAGTCTTAGCTTGATTATAGCAAGAAAATTAGGAGAAAAATAAGATTCTCTTATAGGACATGCTGATTCATTGTGGAAGATTGTCAATTTCAATCTCAGGTATTGTGTAGTTTAAGTTACAAGAATTAATTTCCGACTCCTACTCTTCACTCACCCAAAGCAGTATCCGTTTGTGGCGAAGATCACAAAATATATTTAAAAAAATATAATGTTAAATTTGAAAAATAACGAAAATGATGCCGTATTCGATGAAATTTGCAAAAAAAAAAAAAAATGAAGATTAAAATAAAATTTCAAAAAATGAAGAGTACTTTTTTGGACAGCATCCGCTGGTTGAAAAGTCAATATATAGGTACATGAATTTGAAAAATAATGAAATCAACCAAGTGTCTCTAGACTTCGCCATAGTAGAAATTAATTAAACATGCCACAAAAAACATTTTAATTTTTTATATTTTCTACTGAAGACATATTGTATTAAGAAAAAAAATAAAAAATCTTTAATTTATTTTTCAAAAATGAAAGATAAATGTTTGATTTTCATCAAAAGCAAATGTAATATTATCTTGTTCCATTTTTCAGATATTATGATTTGAATAAATGTGTTCAAAAATGCAATCTTCCGACAGATATATCTAACAGCTTGGTAAAAATATTTGAACCATGTTGGAAGAACATTAATTTACGAAGAATCAATAAAAAAGAAAACTGTTTGATTTATTATATATATATATATATATATATTTTTTTATATTTTTTTACCCAATGGTTAACGAAATGGAAAATAATGAAATATTAAGATAGAAAGATAAATAGATCATCGGAGGATGAAATAGAGATAGGAGAAAAAAATGCCTGATGTGAATGGAAAACAGCCACTTCACAACTAGACGTTTCGCTAGCATTTCATTGATGATTGCGGAGTGAAAAATGAAAAAAAAACCCCTTCTCCCATCGCCACCCCTTTTTGTGCTCCAAAAAAGAATCACAGACCATCTCTCTCTCTAACTCTCACTCCGTTTTCTCTAAATATACAGGGGGATTCAGACCAATGGTGATTTCGACTTCCTTGTTGAAATTTTCTAGTTCTTAGGGTTCCGTTTAAAATAAATAAATCATTATTCCACGACCTGCTTAGAGGCACAAGTCCTAGCTGGATAGGTTCTCCAAACATCAATACAATCTAGCTACAATACATTAACAAACATCAATACAAATTAACTATAACAATTTAACAAATTATAAACAAAAGCACAACAAAAAGAAAAAAATAGAAATGTATGCTCATTAACAAATAATATAACCATAGATTTCGATCAAAAGACAAAAAGTAATTTAAAAACCCGATATCAGGAGCAAGGGACGCATTAGCCATCCCGGAATTCGCCATAAGTTGTTAAGGAAACCTGGTCAAAGCCTTAAAAACGATGGTATGACCTCTCTCTAACTCAGCTAATCTCTGCTTGTGAGAACTAAATAAATTTTTTTACAATTCTAGGACTTTAGGACTTGACAAAATTTATAATTGATTTATTCATAGGAGTCAGAAGACTATAATCCCAATTAGTAATAAATAGACTATACCACAATTATATGCCAGATCCTACAAATGAATGCAAACCTACATATTAATATCTGAATTAACTATATTGTAGGAATCAGAGCTATTTAAATTAATACCATTCTTCCCTATATCCTTATCTAAATAACCATCTGAATCATCCTCATAACAAAAACCACCAGTGGTTTCAACACCTATACTTCTAGTCCCAGCCCTGGATTGACTACCCCTTTCAACCATATTATATATATATAAAATTATTTTAAAAATAAACAAATTATTTGCCTTAGCAACGTAGAGATTTACTTATTACAGCCTAATTTCCAAACCAACCCTTACTTTTCCTATCTCTAAATGGAAAGAAGAGTTAACAAACCCCCCTCCCCAAAAGAGACAAAAAAAGAACTAATAAAAACCTACCAAAAAGCTTCAAATTCGCAAGACAGCTTTTTGTTTACCCATGAGACTTCAAAGAGCACAAAAAATACATTGTATCTTGTAAACTGAATAAAATACAATCTTGAAATTTAGAGGGTACTAGCTGCAAGGACCGCCTTCGGCGGCCCTCTTGCTAGCCAGGGGACATGCCCCCTGGACCCACAAACCACGAACCCCATCCTTACACTCCACTCCCACCCACCACACCCCCCGAAACCCACCCAGCACCCTTACCCCCCGCACTATGCACCCGTGCCCAACCCCCGCCCCCACACCACCACCACAACACTCCATCACGTTCCCCACCCACCTCGGAACACCAACCCACGAACCCCAACCTCACACTTCACTCCCACCCACCACACCTCCCGAAACCCATCCAGAACCCCTACCCCAGCACCATGAACCCGTGCCCAATCCCCGCCCCCACACCACCACCCAACACTCCATCCTGCAACCCACCCACCTCGGATCCACACCCCCATACCACCCCACTACGCCACTGGACCCTCACCTGAACCCCCCTTTGAAACGTTTGAATTAAGCAAATATTATGTTTTTTTCTAATTAGTATTTAAATTTAATTAAATTTGTAAAGATAATAATTAATTGACAAACGGTCCTTGTCAAAAGAAGCCTAAACTCTAGTACCATATTTTCTTTAAAGAACGGCTTTTCTCACGAGCATTGACAGTTAAATTAGTGAACCGATTAATACTTGTAAACAGGAAGTGATAATTATTTTTATTTTTTTTTTTATTTTTTTGTTATTGTCAAAACAGAGTATCACTATTGGACTTGTTCTAACCACACAACTAAAATAACTAATTTGAATTTAACCATTACTTTAATAAACCAATTGCCTTACTTCTTTATATTTTTTTATTATTATTTTTTTTATTGTAATTTCTTTAATTATTATTGTTCTTTTGGTATTGGTTAGTTTTATATTCCATAATGTAAAATAGTTTTGTAATCGCTTCTGATTTTAAATTTTTAAAAGAAACTGATATTAAAATACCAGTTCTGCTTAAAACCAATAAAAAAGTTGTCATTTACCACGAAGTTCCTGTGCGACATTTCCCTCTTATTGATTTCATATTGGTAGTCATCTCTCACAATTTCAGCTTGCAGTGGAATTCTGAAACTGGCTGCTAGATTCTCGGACCAGCAAATCGCAAGCACTGATATTTGGAATGGCAAACTCATACCTATCGACTTCGGTAGCCCTGTCTGTTGATCCCTACCTGTGTATGAGGTTCAAATTCAAAAGCACCCCCTGATCAACAGACTATTTTATATCTTAAATAAGGGACAGATAGGAAGACTTTGTAACTCTGACTGTCATTCGGTTCTCTTGTCAATTCCGGGGTACATTCTGTGCTCTCGGGTGCGGAAGTATTTCGGATAGTACGAGGCCAGGTGGCACAAAAGATTTGCGAGATTTTACAATATATATTTGATATATATTATGTGTGTATGTTTATTTGCATCAAGCAGAGGACAACCTCTTTGCTTCTCTTCATGATTCTGGAATAAATTTGCTAACTTTAAAAAGCTCCAGACATTTTAAAATTTATATATCTTTAAATGAATTAGTTGTACCTATAGTACCTATTTATTAAAGGATTTTTTTAAGATTTTACAAATTTTCAAATATAACACGGATGAAATCACTCTTGATATTTTGGAATTTGGGGAAGGCGCCGCATCCACAGCATCCATAGATCGCACGTCATTGATATCTATATATATTCGTATATACATATTTTTTTTTGATCTAAGATACTATAGTCCATTTTTTCATTTAGCCATTGGATAATATGTAGAATGATAATTTTATCATGAGTTAGTAGTATTAGGGAAGGATTTTAGTCTGTCCGCGGGTGAGGTCCGAACTGGGACCTTCTATCCACCATCGTCATCAATACAACGACGTTGAAGGAGTGACGCTACGCGTGTGGCCACCCGACTTCAAATCATGAATAAATTAAGAAAGTCTAACCAATTTTTGTTACTTTCCAAAGTGTGGTTCAACCAGATTTAAATTATTTTTTCGTCAGTCAACGATCTGAAGAATTCAGCTGAAACTTGCTCAAATTTCAGCTGATTAATTAACAACAAATGATCAAGAACTTCACATCTAACCATTTGTTATTTTTTTCTGATTTTCTGTATTTTTCTCTCACAAGTTCTGAATCTAGAAAATTCCAAATCTAATTAGTTCGCCATTTTACAAATACAACATTAATAAAGTAATGATATCTAAAATTTAAGAAATAACTAATACTTATACTCTAGTGAATTACTTTTATTATTCGTGATTAAAAATATCTTTTTACTAAAAAATTGCAAGAATAATAAATCATTTGCACAAAAATATCTATACATGTATTCCCTACACAACCCATACTCCTGTTTTAAATACCGAAGCTATCTTGCATAAGAATTATTTCCGGTTTATTCCGGAAAACGAAAATGTGATCAAATGATAGCACAACGGTCTTCTAATCAAATTCCGATGTCGAAATAAAAGAGGGAAGCGGAGGTGGTCTGAATATATATAGTATTATTTCTAGTCTATTTTTTATTCTCTCTTCATAGATCACATACTCCTATTATAAACTTTTTATTAAGAAAATAAAATTTATTGGGAGAAGAGAGAGAGATAAAAAAATTGAATTTCAAAAAGATAAGATTTCAATTTAAGAAGATAAAAAAAATAATAGAATGATAAATTATATAATAATAATGATAATAGAATTCATACATAATAAAATGAATATAGAAAAAGAAATTGATTTATATTTTTATGATATAATAAAATAAAATAGCGTTCTTGACTGCTTTTTCTTTCCTATTTGAATAAAGGATCTTCTTCATCTAGTGCTATTCTATTCTTTTCTTTTGGCTCTAGCTGGTTTCTATTTGATTAAACGAATTACCCTAAAAAAAAATGTATCAGAAAATAGTGACACATTTTTTATTTTTTTTTAATGATATTCCTGTAAAAAGGTGTTAAACCTCTAACTTAAGATTGATTCATCCATCCTGAAAAGAAGAGAAAGAAATTTCAGGAGTTGAGTCAGAGTTCAACAAGGTTTTCGTAGAGGTAGTTTTTGAATGGTTGAAAGTTGTACTCTTTAAAAATGAATTATTAGATAATTTCTGATTCTCAATGCATAATTCCTAATTGTTCTAGTCCGAGGTGTCGGGTGGACGACTGTAGCCCTGGGGTTGGGCATCTGAAGGGGGTCTGACTCTTTAAGGGGTCGGCGACATTCGCAAAATAATTGATTGTGAAATTTATACTTTTATAGCTAGCATTTTTGTTCACTTATTTATTTTTTGCATGACTTCAGGACAAAGCCCATTAGGTCAGATCTTAAGCTGAATATTTATATTTATTTTTTAATGTATGTTGTGTTTATATCTGGAAATAAAAAACCTCATTAAAATTTCAATTAGATGAATTCTATCATGGAGTTTAAGATATTCCTGTCATTAAGCAGAATTTTTTTTTAAATTTAATTCACTTTAAAATGATAGTGTGTGAGAGCCTCGAATTACTGATTTTTAGCAGATTTTTGTAGTTGGCCAATTCTCTAATGCAGTGGTTCCCAACCACTTTTCTCACTCGGGGACCGGGAAAAATAAAGGAATTATTAAATTAGGGAACGAAGAAAAGATTGTTTATTATAGACAAAAGGATCAGCCGGGAGGCGTTTGAATATAATAAATAAATTATGTTGCGGACCGGCGAACTCTCAAGAATGAAATGAAAACATAAAACTAAATAATATTTTTATTAACCAATTGAAAAGAATTACAAATTATGTTTCGGGCCGCGGACTCTCAAAAATGAAATAAAAATTTAATTTCTCACGGACCGGCAGAAAATATTCGCGGGCCGGCACCGTTCCACGGAGCAACACACAAAATATAAGTTCAAAAATACAGATGATAAAGATATTATATAAAATATGTATTTTAGGGTGTTTCATTTTAGGGAAACATTTTTTTTTTGTCCAAGTTCAGAAACTGATAATTTATAGGAAAAAAAATATTCAAGCTCCAAGTAAAATTATAAGTCAATTAGCGGCTAGGCTCATCGAAAAATTCGATTTACCATTTAAATAAAGTGGGGGAAATTTTTTTTTAAATATCGAAAATCAAGTTGAAACCGAAAATTTTTTCCCCCATGATATTTAAATGAGAAATCGAATTTATCAATGAGCTAAGAGCCCCTAATTGACTTATAATTTTTTTTGCACCTGGAATATTTTTTTTTCTATAAATTATCAGTTTCTGAACTTGGACAAAAAAATGTTTCCCGAAAATGAAAAACTCTAATATATATGAATAAAGAATGAAAATTTGAAAACAAAATATATATAAGAAACAAAGCAATAGTAAAATTGGAAGATAAAATTAACGATTTTTATAAGGAAAAATCAAAAAATGAAATAATATGATAAAATAATAACAAAAATCACAATTAAGTGGGAGATAAATTTAACCGAATTTATCGCGCGGAGAATTTACCACTGCTCGAAGCCCCTAAAACCTTAGTAAATTGAATTGTATCTAAGTTTCTGAGATTGGCTCGTGATCCCGGCTTCTTTTCCTTCTGCTCTGTTCTTTTCACGATGGAGGGGCCAGCCCATACTGGCCTTTAGGGGGTCCACCTTCTGGTGTATCTCCTTCTCACATCAATATCATTAAAAAAAAAAAACAACTATAAGGAATGAAGATTTTATAATTCATCCTTTTGTTGGTTTAATAATGATATTAATCATCATCATTAAATACACAGTCCTAAGACTGGATTGACCCAACCACGTGATCTCCACTCGGCTCTATCCGATGCTAGCCCTTTGACCTCTCCAAATGTCTTGCATCCCATATCCCTAATTATTTGGTCGAAATATTTTAATATGGGCTTTCCCCTTTTCTTTCCCACCTCCTCCTCCAAGATACTCCTAAGCAATCCCCCGTGTCTCAGTGTATGCCCCATCATCTGAAATCTTCTCTTCCACAAAGTTCTTCTTTCTCCGATTCTTTCAAAAACTTCTTCAATTGTAATTCTATTTATCCATATATGGATGGATAGAAATAATAATACAAAATATTTATTTTAAAACTATTTAGAAACTCTAATAAGAATGGGGTTGCAGACATTTGCAGAATAGATAGCGAACGACCTATGTGGAAGAGAGATAGAACATAAATGAGAAGATTTTAGTCTTACCTTAGCATGAGATATAGTAATAAATATTTGAAGGAGAAGAAGAAGAATTCGGCCGCCGGGACGCATTGCGAGCGACTGGCCTGGCCGCCTCCTTCAAGCTCTGCAACCAAAACAACAACGATTCATTACCCTTTGCTTAATAAAAGGGAGTTTAGGAAATGCCAAAAACAATAAACGAGGCCAGTAAAACAAAAGAAGGAAGAATAAGAAAGAAAGGAAGGAAGGAAGGAGGGAAGGAAGGAGATCAACGAGCTCCACTCTCGTGGATCATATTAATAAGAGAACTTTGCAAGTGTGCAATGGAATTTATATTTGCACCACCGAGAGAGATTTATATTTAACATTCCCCCCGTGGAAATAGGATAATGAATCCCATAAAGAGTCATAACTACAAATTCTACAATAATTTGAATATTTTCATTTTACTTCTTTAAAGGACATATTTTACATCCTTATGTTAATGGATTTATAACATCGGGCTATAGCCTGAAGACTTAAACACAAGTTTAATTACGAAATTGAATAACTCACAAAGCCTGATTTATCTTAATAATTGATTTTTTAATTACAAATAATATAAGCATGTCGATAAATACACTGCTTAAAATTCGACTTACCCTAATATTTTTTTCTCAAACCGGGACAATTTCGAGAGTGCTCGAAACAGAAAGCGCGATTTAAGAAAGAGAGAAGTATATTCAATTGAGCACTTGTATAAATTAAAAAGGTTAAGTAATGGAGGAGTTAACAAAAAACCACAATTATATAGTCATAATTTTTAATTAAGTGAAAATACCTCATTTTTAAAAAGTTATTACTATTTATCACTAGCTTAAATCTTTTTAAACAATTCTTTGCTACTTTTAATCGCATCTGTTTTCCTGCATTTTTCCGATATTGTAATATATATATTTAATGTTGAACCATGTTTTTTTTTTCGTTTGTCTACTTTTTCTGGATTTCGAAACCCGCCAATCATGAACGGAAAGTTAAAAAAAAGTACATTTTCCAGATTTATCTATTGTGTACTTTATCTAGCTCAGTGTTTACTAGATGTTTTAAATTCGAATGAAGAGAATTATTAAATGTTTTGCTTATATTTAGTAATGTTATTTTATTTTAATAACTAACTTCATTCCAATTATTTATTATTTATTATTTTTTTTAGTATGTTGTTCTCTCTGGTTTCGATATCTGTGATAATTCAAAAAGGGAAGGTGGTAGAATATTTATTTCTTAGCCAAAATATTTGTATTTCTATTGCGAAAATGAAAAATCCTAAAATTAAACAATGAGATCAGATTTGACCAAAAAAATAGTTTGGTTAGTGGTAAGTTTGAGGTAACTATCTTAATATGTTAGTTGATAAAAAAATGACTATTCAGCAATATGTACAGTGAGCTTATTCAAGACCGCCACTAGCACACAGGAGAATCAGATATTAGCTGAGGGTGGCATTTTGTAGAAGCGGCAAAATCTTCAAATCAGAGGCGCAAAAAATGTCTAAAATTCGTTTTTTCAAACAGTTTGCACGGGGTTTGCGTAATAATTGTATTTGTTGCAGCTTATTATATTATAATTTATTTTCTAATGAAATTTTTTTAAATTTCAATAAAATGCATTCTGAAATGCTTATTATGATGATACAATATATATTTTTTGATGATAACTCGATAAGAGGGCGGCATTAAAAATTTGGAGGACGGCACGTTCATTAGCGAAGAGCGGGCAAGAGAGTACTGAGTCTTGAAAACGTTTTCACTTTTATCTCCAATTTCTTTTTGTAATTACTTATGCAGAAAATTCAGAGGAAATGGACTGTCGGAAGAAGGCGGAGAGCTTCTGGCCAATAATCTTATTCAAGTTAGCCATTCTTTCTAACAGTCTCCAAGATCAATCATCCTGTCTAGAATGATGGTCAATTTCCGTTTGGAGAAGACAAGTAATGTACTTACTCATTCTAGATGAAATCTCAAATTGTATAAAGATATACACGAATGAAGAAAGTTAAACATAATAAAAACTAGAAACAAATTTAAATACACTATAATATTATCTTTGAAAATTTATTTGTAAATAGCGACTCAAAAAGTATTATGCCTAGTAAAGTGCCCTTTTAAAAAAGAAAATTTTATTTAATATCCCTTGGGAATATGTACATTTATTATATACATATACATTTTTATACGCATAAAATTTTTAATTAAACTCATCTGTTATAATAAATGGTTAAAAAAAACTTTAATTTTGATCCTGGGCAAAAAATATCTTATAGGAAAATTAAGGAAAACATCTACTTTATACATATTAATGATATTTCCCCAGGCTAAAATACATTTATAAATTAATGAAAATGTAAATGCTACTTCAAATGAAAGTAGAGAAATGAGACTGAGTGAAGAGGTGGAGTAAGCGTTGTTCTTTCATGATGGGATAATTTCAATAAAATTAATTAATTTTATTTAATTACAGTAAATCCTCGTTTCTCCGGACCCACGGATTATCCATATTGGATTTGTAGACATTTTTATTTTAATAAATGTTCACATAGATAATAATTTTTAACTCTGATAGCAAGAATGTAATTATAATTTTTATTTTTTTTTAAGTACTTTTGTGTTTTTTTAAAACAATTCTATGTAATTTTGATTACAACGTGTTTATTTTTATCATAATAAATTCAAATTCGCTTATTTGAGGATTTGTTTTGCTTTTATTACCGATATATCCAGATTTTTGATTATCTGGTTTAACTGAGGTCCCAGTTATTCCGGATAAACGAGGTTCTACTGTATTTAGGTACAAGAATTCGAGCGAGTTTCAAATATTATCGGTAAAATAAATGAAGTTATAAGCAGAGTTTGATTTAATAATAAAATAAATGAGATTGCGTTCTACTTAATCTGAGATGTTACAGATATTGTTTTTATATACATGCCAGAAGGGTATTTTCTTTCCAGTTTAGCAAATTCAAAACACTCATCATTTTCTATTAAGCTATGAGGTATGGTAATTTGTTTAAATTTCGAATCTCTCATCAGCGAACTTTTACGACGAAAATGTTAAGATCTTTGATTAAATTTAAAAGATGGCTATATATGGTATGCCACAGATTTCCGTCTCAAAGAATCTCAATTGTTTTTTTTTTGCCACATGGAATTGATTCCCGAAGGTATTTTAAATGCAATGTTAATCATTAAGCTTTTAATGTGATATATTTTAAACATTTTTTAAGAATATCAACAGATATTTAAATTATTTTAAACAAAAATTACATTTTATATTAAATAAAACAAATAAATTGATATTTTTCTAATTTCTTGGAAATCTGATATCTCTATTAATATCTATCAATCCATGTTTTTCATCAATTCAATATGGACAGCCTGTCACACATTTCCATAGTATCTGAAGCAAAGAGAATATCAGGGAAATTTTTATTTTCGCACCTAGAAATTAGACCAAAATGAGTCTTGTTTGTATTAATGCTAATTAGATTTTAAGAGATCCATTTTTCTAATGTGTTTAGGTTGAGAGTGATTGAAGAAGCAACATTGTTTTGATTATTCGGGAGAGAGGGAGTGTCGTGCCAAGTGCTATCGTCGGAGTAACAGTGAGTGGGGTTTGAAATTTGGCTAATTATAAGGTAACCAATCGTCCTCCTTTAGGGAGGACAGTTCTTCTTTTGTAAGCTCTGCCCTCCCCCGAAACGTGTCCTCTACATGTCCTCCTTTTTGATGTTTGAAGACCAATCTGTAAATCTTCATATTCGATCTAGATTATATAGATATTATAGATAAATTCGATATGAAGACATTTCTTGTTCAGATATTTCCAATATAATGTTAAGAGATGATACTTTGACAAAAAATATTCATTCAATGGAAAAGTACTCATTTAAATAAAAAATAATAAGCATGCCAACATAATTACAATATAAAATGCTATAAATGTTTTTACTATTCATGCATCATATTATAGTTTATTATTGTTGCGATAAATAAAATGATTCTTTTATTTTAGAAGCCTCAATTTTCAAAATTATAAAATTATATATTAACAATACTCATTACATACATCAACAATATTCATTAAATACATCAACACATTACTTAATTATACATTAGCATTACATTAGTTATTCTTAAATTAGTGTGAGCTTCTTGAATAAAGCCGCTACCTTATTGATTTCCAAAGAAAATTCCTGAGGATTAACCAATTTTGGTGCCAACTCATTGTAACAATGACTGAGTCTGAAGCCTGGATTTCTTTCAGGATGTCTACCAGTAGGCATCTCTGGATAGAATGGCATTGTTCTTCTTAATGCATAATTGGGGCTATTTAGAGGAAAGAGAGCAGCAAGCTCTGTACATTTTACCTGGCCCGACATAATTTTATATATAAATATGCAATCAGAGCCGATCATATAGGAATTTATAGAAGCTAGGCAGAAAGACTCAGCAGTAAGAGTGTAGTCATGATTAAATCTTGACAATGGATTATCAGTAAGTGATGCTAATTTTCTTAGAACTTTGTGCTGAACTCTCTCCATTCTATCAATGTCACCCCTCAAATACGGTCTCCAAATAGCAGATGCATACATAAGTATAGATTTAGTTAGAGTTAAATATAAGTATTTAATCACATCAAGACTTTTGAATGACTTAGTGCTACGAGATATAAAACCCCAACTCTGATTAGCTCTACCCACCACATATGTGATGTGCTCTTTAAAGGTGAGTTTGGAATCGAAAATAACTCCAAGGTCTTTGCGTTTAAAAAAGATGGGATTCGATTTGAAGCTCGATATATGGGTGCCCCATTTGCTGACCGAGAAGAACAAAATTAAACGAATTTCTGCGGCCGTTTCTTTTCTCGGGTGGCTCAATAACGAGTCGTTTTTTGATAGATTAGTGACGGGCGATGAGAAATGGGTCCTCAACAACAATGTTCAGCGTAAACGGACATGCAAACATCCAGGCATGGTGACGCAATGCCAAAGGCCAGTTTACACCCGATGAAGGTGATGCGCTCAGTTTGGTGGGATTGCAAGGGCATAATCTATTTTGAGCTTCTCCCTGCTGGCGAAACGATTGATTCGGAGAAGTACTGTCGCCAATTAACCAATTTGAATCGAGAAATCAAAGAGAAACGTCCGATTTTGTCAAATCGCAAGGGAGTCATCTTTCATCAGGACAACGCCCGACCACACGTTTCGAAAAAGACGCTGTGCAAGCTGAAGAGCCTGAAATGGGATGTCCTAACGCATCCACCTTATTCTCCTGATATCGCACCATCTAACTATCACTTGTTCCGGTCATTGCAAAATTATTTAAATGGAAAAAACTTTGACTCTTTGGAGGCCTTAAAAAACGGCGTGTCTTCGTTCTTCGAATCTAAACCGCGCAGTTTTTATGATCGAGGCATCCGTCTGATGCCAGAACGTTGGAAAAAGATTATAGAAAGCGATGGAGAATATATCATTGATTGAATAAAGATTTTTGTTTGCCTAATCGCTGTGTGACTTTTACTCACAAACTCCGCACGAACTTTCACACGCACCCAATAAATTGATTTAAGCCTAGATTATTTAAACTGTCCACCAAAACCAGAGCACAGGATCTAGTTAGAGCACTAGATCTATCTTCAAAGGCGTAGTGGATATCAGCTGTAGTTGAGCTCCAGGAGATTCCTGGCAAGTTGAAGTCACCCACTAAAACTAGGTTGTGATCTAAGAAAGTGTTTTTGATATCCTCCACATGCATTAAATACTCCTGATAAAGGGAAATACCTGATGATGGGGGTATATATACTGTTCCGATTACAGTACACGATTATTTTTTTTTTAATGAAAATGATGAGAGAAGGAGTTACACCAATAAGGTGCATCCCCTAAAAGCCTGGGTTGGCCCCCCCATCGTGAAAAGAAGAAGAAGAGATTTTATAGGCTGGGCAAGGGTCGAAGGTATCTGTGGATACGGGTCTAAGGGCCAGTTGTATATAGGGTGGTAAACTCTTTTTAACTGTTGACAAAGGGTAAATCCTTAGAATTCACCTTCGGGCACAAGATGAATTCTAAGGATTTACCCTTTGTCAACGGTTAAAAAGAGTTTACCAACCGACATACAACTGGCCCTTAAACAGCTGAAGGTTATAAGTCGCGGGGAAGAAGGTGGCTGAGAGAGAGTTCCAGTCTCTGGAGGTCATATGGATAAAAGAGTTGGCGAATTGTTCGATTTTTATCCAATTTGACTGCGTACTGAGCGTTCGAAAACCGCATGTTTCTCTTAAAGAGGGCTTTAGGCGGATAATTGATTTCAGCTCGACTGAACAGACACCATGATAGTATCTGTAGTACAAGGAAAGGGCAGAAACGGTGAGCCAGGGAGTCGAGTGAGTTAGTTATGACGGGGTCTCCTATTAGTTTAATTGCTCGCTTCTGAATAGTGGCTGAAAGTGTGGCAAGAGAATGCTTGGAGGTCCTCCTCCACAGATGAGAGCCATATTCGAGACAGGGACGAATTTGAGCTTTATACAGTGAAAGAAGTTGCCTCGGAGTAAAATAGTGTCTAGACCTAAATAGGAGACCAAGCTTGGGCGCTGCAGCTTTAGCAGTGGTTGGTCATTCCAAGTCAGACTCTACTCTGAGGCCTAGCATTGAAATTTTATCCCTGAATTCCAGTGAGTTTTAATCGAATGATATGTTTGGGAGGCTTCTATCGACGCGCATAGAAACAAAGAACACTGAGTTTTCACTGCATTGAAGTTAACTAAGTTTTGGGATCTCCAGTTTACGATATTTTTTTCTTCAATTAATTTGTGCCCTCCTTTTCATTGTAAAAAAGTTGGTCACTTTAGTAATTAGGTCGTTTATATATATTCAGAAGAGTGTGGGGAATTACTGAGACTTGAGGAACTCTATCATTTGTAGAGAAAGTTTCAGATGACTTTCCATCAATCACAACTTTAATACTTCGATTTAAGCTCACTTAAACTGAACTGTTTGCCTATAAAAAATTGACAACTTATCTTACTTGTAAAAGTGTTTTAAGAGTGTAGCGAGTCTTTAAAAGTTTTCACTTTTTCTTCCAATTTAAAGACTTAGTCGGCCTCCTTGGTGTAATGGTCAGCATGTCTGTCTGGCTGGCAACCCGGAGGTCTCGGTTTGATTTCCGACTATACCCAGTCATTTTTTCTGAAAGTATAGGGTCTGGAAAAAAAATTAAGTGCGAGATAAATTTAAAAACCTAATTTATCGAAAGGAGAAAAGACCACTGCTCGAAGCCCCTAAAAACTTAGTAAATTGGATATTGGATTGTATCTAACTTTCTGAGATTTGGCTCGTGATCCCGGTTTCTTTCCTTCTACTCTGTTTTTTTTTTTGTTTTTTTTAATGCAATCGAATGCAAGAATGGGTGCACCAGTAAAGATGCAGCCCCTATGGATTTCTAAAGACCCTTGCATTAACGAAGAGAAGGGAAAGTTGATTAAGTGAGAGGGTGTAGACGTAGGTGTTTATGCACTCGGGTTTTGAAGGTTTGAAGATTATAAGTGCTGGAAAAGATGGAGGCTGGAAGAGAGTTCCAGTTCCTTGAAGTCATGAGGATATACATATTGGCGAATGAGTGGTCCGGCGCTTTTCTAATTTGACCGCAAAAGAGTGTTGGGAGTCGGCAAAACGCGTGCTACGCGCAAAGCATGCTTCGAGGGGAATTATTGATTTTATCTCATCAGAGCACATGCCGTGATAGTATCTATAGAAAAGGGAAAGGGAGGAGACATTTCTTCTATGAGCTAGCGAGTCGAGGGAGTCGGTGAGGGTAGAATCGTCAATTAGCCTGACGGCTCGTTTCTGAATTACATCCAGGGTAGCAAGAGAATATTTAGAGGCTCCTCTCCATAGATGAGAGATGTATTCGAGACAGGTGCGGATTTAGGCCTTGTAGATGGTGGCTGTTCTTTTCACGATGGAGGGGCCATCTCATACAGGCCTTAAGGCGATGCACCTTCTGGTGTATCTCCTTCTCACATCAATATCATTAAAAAAAAAAAAATTGTTTTTATTTATGAGAGTAATTATTATTTACTTTTTAAAACAAAATCTATAATTCTCTTTTTTATTTTTGATAAAATAATTGATAGGAAAGCATTTAATTATTTCATCATTATAATTATAAGTGATCTGGTAAGCCCTTAAGGGGAAAACTTTACCCGGAAATGCAAAAGATTGAATTAATATAATTGTATTCCATTTAATATACTAAAATGGTTATTGTTGTAACAAGAGGAGCAGGGGAGGGGAAAAGAGACCTTAGGGTATGAGCTGTATTTGGTTCCTTTGGGAATAACGCAAACGATCAAAGGGAGTAACAGAGAGCGAGACTCCACTCAGAAACAGCAACACGAAGATGATTGCAGTTTATTTAACGCCCGAAACTGAAGGAGAGGGCTTCATTCCCTTACTCCACGCCTCAGCTCCCTCAGGCTAGCAGTTTTATTTTTTAATTTAATAATATCGATATTTGTGAAATCAAATACTAATTAGATAAACTTTGATTGAGTAGAAAAAATAAAACAAAACAAAAAAAAAAAACAAGAAGAGCTCTTCACTTAACTTTTTAATATCTAAAAAACAATCTTGAATGTGATTTTTAGTATCAAACAAATGTTTATAGTTGTATTTTTTTTATTTATAAAATATAGTGACATTTATAAATAGACTTCATAAATTCGTAAAAAAGCTTAAAAAACTATACCTAAGTCTATTAATAGAAACAATTTTTACAATTCTCTAGTACAATCTGATTTTTGATATTGTTAATTAATTTAAATATAAAAACTTTAGCTTATTCTAAGTATAATTTATAAATTAACAGGTTAATTCAGAAATGAAACGATTCTAGATCTAAAATAGAGTAAGTTTTATTAATATAAAATTATGTACAAAAGTTATATAATTGAATATATTGTATTTACCTAAAATAGAGTAGAATGGATTACAAGATCCTTTGTTATAACTTATTAATATTCTGTCTAATATATAATATATAATTCTATGTTGACATATCATCAATCTTAATATAAAATGACAAACGATATAAATAGGAGTACTTATATCTTAGTAATCAATTCTACCAATCTCACATTTTAAAATCCCTGAGTTAAGAGGGGTAAATACTATTTTATTTTTTTATTTAATAATATCGGTATTTGTGAAATCAAATAATAATTAGATAAACTTTGATTGAGTAGAAAAAAAAACAAGAAGAGCTCTTCACTTAACTTTTTAATATCTGAAAAACAATCTTTAATGTGATTTTTAGTATCAAACAAATGTTTATACCTAGTTGTATTTTTTTTTTATTTATAAAATATAGGGACATTTCTAAATAGCCTTCATAATTTCGTAAAAAGGCTTAAAAAACTATACCTAAAAGTCTATTAATAGAAACAATTTATACAATTCTCTAGTACAATCTGATTTTTGATATTGTTAATTAATTTAAATATAAAAACTTTAGCTTAACCTAAGTATAATTAATTTGTTTAAAAGTAGTAATTTTTTAAAAACATTTGGTAATTTTTATATTTGTATATCTAATTTTCACATGGAAAAAAATGTGACGTTGGCAAGATTCGCAAATAGTCAGGAAAATATTTATCCATACTGCCATGGCTTTGCAAATAAATTCATTTTTGTTTATTATTTGTAAAATGCTTTCTGTCATTTTAGCAAAATTAGAAACATTGTAGATGAATATAGGTGGAGGTTTCAGGACCTTAATGTGATTTGTGGGCTTTTCGGGAGTGGGATTTGTGTTTGTTTCCGGTGTCTGTGAAAGAAGAGCATATTGATTTGTAAGTGTGATTTCAGGTGGCTTGAATGTAGGGCACCTTGTTGTAATTTCGTTGAATTTTGGTTTTTTTACTACTTGCCAGTCGACTGAATTCGAGGTGGTTTCCTCCGTGTTTGGTTCATTGATTGTTTGGATAACAGATTCACACAGCATTTTCATTTTTTTGAGTTGTATCAATGGTAAGTAATAATCAAATTGTGAAAACAAAGTAATTCACTTCATAGTAATGCATAACATATTTTTAAATATTAAAATATTTTATATAAATAAACTTAAACTTTATTTTCCGAGCAGGATTATATTAGAAATAGATCGATTTTCGTAGGACTAAATCGGTGGGAGGTTCAAGCTCGAATGATATATAGGTATACGAGCCCCGTCCTATCTCAATTGGCCCACCAATATTTTCTCCTTTTAAACAAAATTATGCTAATTCACGGTAAATTTAATTTAAATATTTATTTTTATTATCATTTGGAACAACATTTTAAACAATTTAAAACATTTTATTGTAACATTTAACTTAAAATTACTTTTTAATTGTTAAAAACATATTTTTATATAAAAAATAGTTCTTTGCTTTTCACGATTTTTTTTTTTTTTTTTAAGAATCTTTGAATATGTGAAATAATTAAGTAGGCTTTGCCTTTTTCCAACAAAAGAAAGTTTATTTTGTTTATTATTAGTAAAATTGACTCTTGGAAATATTGTTGATGAAATAATTCGCTCAATTATTATCAATTTATTTAAAAAGGGGAAAATCAAACGCGGAAATTGTCGATCTAGTTAATTTATCAAAGTTTACTGTCAGAAATTTTATTCGAGTTTATAAAACAATGGGTACAATAGCTACAAAACCTTGGTATGCGTCGAAATCCAAAATATCAGATGCTGATAGACGGGCATTGAAGAAGATTATTAGAAAAAACACTATGGTGAATTATCTGTTCTTTGGAGCGATGCTGTGGGGCGAAGTGTTTCAAGATCCACGTGCCATAGAGAAGCCCTTAAGTTAGGTTTTAAAACTTACAAGGTAATTATATTGCAACTTATTCCAACTTTTTTTTTGTAATTTTACTAATTTTTTTTAGGCGAAAGAAAAGCCACTCTTGACATTAAAACAAAAGAAAAACCGGCTTAAATGGGCTAAAAGTCACATTAATTGGACGAGTGATGAATGGAATAGTGTCCATTGGAGTGGTGAGTCTCGTTTTGAAGTTTGTGTTGGGGACAATCGAAGCAGAGTTATTCGTCAGAAAAATGAAGCTTTCAATTCAGATTGTTTAAAAAAGAGAGTAAAATTTCCTGCTTCAGTTATGGTATGGGGTTCAATGTCTGCTAGAGGTGTTGGAAAACTTCACTACATTGATGGAATTGTAAACACCAATAAATATTTAGGGATTTTACAAAAATCGTTATTTCCAAAAATGGCAGATGCATTGCAGAATAATAATAATTTTGTGTTCCAACAAGACGGGATGGCCTGCCATACATCAAGAAAATCTTTAAAATGGCTTTCTGATCATAATGTTCCACTTTTGGAGTGGGCGGCAAACAGTCCCGACTTGTCACCAATAGAAACTCTGGCACACAATGAAAAACCTATTATGAATACAACCAGCTAGAAACGTACTCGAATTAAAACACAAACTTCAAAATATTTGGGATACTTTCACTCAAGATGAGTGTCAAAACTTAATAAGTACGTTGCCCAAAAGAATTCAAGCCGTAATTAAAAATAAAGGTAACGTCACACAGTGGTAGCACTTTTGGATTTTGTATGTTTTAACAATTAAAAAATAATTTTAAGTTAAATGTTACAATAAAATGATTTAAATTGTTTAAAATGTTGTTCCAAATGATAATAAAATAAATATTTAAATTAAATTTACCGTGAATTAGCATAATTTTATTTAAAAAGAAAAAATATTGGTGGGCCAATTGAGATGGGACGGGGCTCGTATATATAAAATTAATGTTTTGTCTGTACATTGGAACAAAATAACCGAAATTTAGGTTGCACACGTTTCAAGCAAAGTTATGAACGAAAACACCCTCAACGAAATTCCTGTCTGTATGCCTGTATGTTTCCGTGGGTTCTGCGGAAAGTTGCTCACGATTTACGTAAAAACGGCTGAAGAGATTATTATGAAATTTCATATTTGCATCAGATGTTTTCTAACTTACGTTTATATCATTTTGATATTTTGACCCCAAAAGGGGTTCGGGGGGGGCGCAAGAATGAAAATGATCAAATAACTCCTAAAGTATTAACTCTACAGCACATTTTCTTATGATCAAAATTGTAGGGGATGTGATTTCTGACAACTTTTATTTAAAAAAAATTCACCCCAAAAACCACCCAAAAAGAGGTGGGGGGGGGGGGGGGGGATAAATGTAAATTCTTCCCCTTGGAGCAAACTCAACCAAATTTTATATACATAATCTGTGGTCCTCTAGAGAGCTAGAAATGCAAAAACTAAACACCGAAAATGGTGGAGAGGGTCAAAAAATGTAATTTCTTGCTATTGGAGCAAACTCAACCAAATTTTGTACACATAATCTGTGGGCCACTAGAAGGCTAGAAATTTCAAAAAGTGGGTGCGGAGGTTGGTGGGTTGCGGGGTGTTGGGTGGGGTCGTTTAATCTGTCTCGACCTCCATGAATAACGGCCACATGGGCTGCTTCAATAATATCGAAAATTTCGTCTACATATAAGTAGTACTTCATGGCTCTTTTTTTGTCATTAACTTTCGCATCCCACAAATATAAATAAACTTGAATCGATTTGATCTTCTATATTGTCTAGTCGAATTATACTTACTTAGCGGAAGACTAACTCAGCGGGTGTGCAGGCGGGCAGCTTGCCCGATCAGTCGACCCTGTTTGACCAATCAGAATCGTTCGAATGCGTCACATATAAGCTAAATGAACCTTAACTTGAGTTTTAACTGAGCCGTTTTGTCTAGTTAATACCAGTTTTAACTGACTTTCATTTTTGACCAGCTCTTTCTAGTTTCAACAAAGGTAGGTATTCAGTATAATCAAGTTTTAACTAGTAAGAACGCGATCTAACTAAAAACCGGTTTTGACTGCAATATATACATTATCTAGTCAATGTATACATTGCCTGGAGCTTATACTTTAACTGTAACATATGCATATCATATATGAAACTTGGAATATAAGTCATTAAAAGCATATTAAACACACTGTTAAAATTTTTAGACGATTTACCACACATTATTTTTAGTGGAGGGGATATAAGAACAGTCGCTTGGAAACGATCCATTCACAAAGAGTATATAGTAGTGTGAGAAGTACAGTCACGTTAAAAAAACATAACCTAAAATTTTAGTACCGTTCAGAGTAGTTACGAGTCTAAAACTTTTTATGTGAATTATCGAGAAAGAACTACCTTAAAATGTGTTAATTAAATATACCATATATAAAAGAAAATATCAATAGCATATTTCTTGATATTCTGATACGAAAATATATACGTATAACATAACATTTAAATATAATAAAATTATCTCTCTGTGATGATTTGTTACTTCGTTAACATTATATTAACTCTTAAACAGCCTACCCTCCCTCTTTCCCGTCGACCGATAAATCCTTTGAAATTGAATTCTGGTAGCTAATTCCCGCACTTTACATTTCAAAGGGATGCCGTTGGTTTCTCTTTGACAAGCAAAATAATAAAGTTGCCACTTTGGTTCCTTTCCAGACCCGGCTGTGCTCTGGACTAAGAAAATAAAAGAAAAAAAATTAAGAATGAATGAGTTTAGAGCAAGAGGATGTGACCACTAAAGAGACACAAGGGAAATGTCAAATCATTGTACTAATATGACCAACCTGGTTTACTCTAAGCAATGGTAAAGGAATTAATTTTAAGCTTACATGATTTTATACAAGAGATAATGTGACAAAAGAAGTCGTATAATAATAATCAAAAGATGACTTTTTGTTTATTATATTGATGGCCAAAGAGATGGTACTATTGGGTTTTTGTTTGCCCAACATTCAGAAGGAATTTTGGAGGATGAAAATACGGAAATAATGTATTCTGTGTTTTATCTTCAGGAGGGGACTATTCGTCGCCCTTCGTTGATATGATTAAAAAGAATACAATTCCTACTATAATATACAAATTTTCTTAAGGTAGTTGTTTCGCGACAATACTAGCAAAAAGTTAATGCTAGAGTATATAGAACAAACAATAAGGATGCATAATTCATAAGCCCAAAACTTTTTGTTGTTTATGTATCACTAATAGTCAATCCCGTGCTCGTTTGACAAATCTGGCAACGATGTTCGAGCTTGTATATATTTTATCATAGAAATGTCAGATAATGTACATTATAAAAGGAAGATTTATCAAACAAAAAGTTCTTGCGGCTATTGCGACAATGGCTGAAGCGACAAGTACTAAAATTAACCCACTTTTTAGGTTAAATACATGCGTTGCTGCCAGCTTGTTTTTAGTGTAAATTTTTCATTATACTTTTTTCATTAATTATTATCTCAGAAACTGTGTTGTAACTATGAATTAAAATTTTCTTAAAAAATGTATTAGTTATTCAATTGGATGTTGATGAAAGCAGTCCACGGTGGTTGTAAAAAATAAGACTATAGAGGTTTTATTATTTTACATTTATTTGTTAAACCGACGTTTCGGAGATTTATTCTCTCCTTCTTCAGGGTCTATATAATTGAGGGGAAGACGAACATTAATTAGTATTGGGATTTTCACAAATCATTCATAATATAAAAACAATATAAACAAAACAAAAATAATAATCATAAATCTACTTACAACAAAAAGTCAATGAAAGTAGTTAAAAAAATAGTTACTTTCTGTCTCCCTTGACAATGCCAAAAAAACATTATAAATTTTTTTTTTCATCTCGAATAGAAAACAAAGTAAAAAGCAATTGATGATCCATATGTTAATGAGATATATATAAATGAATGAATGTATAACATGTCCCCACCAATCATTGGATGCGCAGAATATCGTTTGCGCATATCGGTATAGTTGTTGGTTTTTTTTTTATAAAATTTATATTTACAATTATTTACAAATTTATAAATATGGTCATTATCAGTCCCCAAAATTTTTACAAAATATATACAAAGTTCTTTTTTTTTTTTCCTTTAAAAAACATAGTTTGAACGTCATTAATATATTTATATTTATTAATATTTTTTTTTTTTTTTAATTAAATTCGTCACAGGAGTTTTAAATTATTAATCAAGCCATCCCAGCAAATACTCAGGTCCATCACGTCGGATCTGTAATTTACAGATTATTATTTTTGTTTTGTTTATATTGTCCTTATATTATGAATGATTTGTGAAAATCCCAATACTAATTAGTCGGTGAGGGTAGAATCGTCAATTAGCCTGACGGCTCGTTTCTGAATTGCATCCAGGGTAGCAAGAGAATATTTTGAGGCTCCTCTCTATAGATGAGAGCCGTATTCGAGACAGGGGCGGATTTGGGCCTTGTAGATGGTGAGAAGTTGTGGGGGTTTGTAAAATCGCTTGGACCTGAATAAGAAGCCAATCTTCCTTGCTGCAGATTTCGCCACAGAGGAGATGTGTTCATTCCAAGACAGGCCGGATGCCACAGAGACGCCCAACATGGATAGGCTGTCACACATTTTCAGGGTATTCGAATTGAAGTGAATATCAGGGAAATCTTTATTTTCGCGCCTAGAAATTCAGGAACTCCAACCCTTTGCTGTATTATTTCTAATCAATAAATAAGTATTTATATAATATATCAGAGCGTTATTCCTGCCGCAACCCTCCTCTATACATCTATGACATAGGGGCTCACTAAGAAAGGATTTTTCGAATTTCGACCCCTACGGGGGTTAAAGGGGGCAAAGTGTGTTTTCACTGATTATGCGATATCTCTTAAGGACGATAAAATATCTACTTGATTTTTACTTATAAAAATACTAAATTAAAATATCTAACTACTTTCAGGATTTTTTGAAATTCGACCCCTAAAGGGGTCAAAAGGGGCAAAATATCTTTGCAATGTGTTTACACTAATTATGCATTTTCAATTAAGAAATTTGAATTTGAAATTCGACTTCCAGCTATCCAAAATGTGAGTGGGGGCAAAAATTAAAACTCTCTCCTATCTTGATCAAATTTTGTAGAGTTATTCTTTATTACTTTAAGAAACTATTCATGTAAAAATCAACTATCAAAATTGACTGTATGGGGGCGAAGGGGTAAGGGGGGAAAATCATAGAAATTTTTAGCTTTTTATTACATTTACTCTTTAGAAAACTGAGAGTTATTTATTGTGAAGTTACTCATAAGCTAGCCAAATTATGCCAAGAGATAGCGTCATCTATCTATTAAACTACGATAAAATGTTAAAATTCTACGTGCTAAATTTAATGAAAAAGTTAATTTTTTGCCAGATTTTATAATTAAAAAAAAACAAACATACTTTTTTGGGAATAGAACTTTTTTTTAAATGAATTTTGGAAACTTAATAATCACATGCCGAGACGCCGCCCGCCATAGAATTTACTCTGTCAAAAATGAATTTCAGTTAAAACTGATTATAACTAGATAAAACGCGTCTTGACAAAACGACTCATTTAAAAATCACGTCAAAGTTCATTTAGCTTATAGTGACATATTCGAACGATTCTGATTGATCAAGCAGCGTCGCTTAACTCGAGCACTTTGAACATTAGATAAAAGTATCTCTTACTGCTAAAAGGCATTTGTGCTTGTGTCTGTATCCCCGCCCCCCCAGAAAAATTTGGTTGAGTTTTGTCCAAAAGGGCTGGAATTTTCATTTTTGAGCCCCCCCCCCATTTTAGGTGATTCGGGAGGCCCACAAAATATCTATATAAACTGTGGTTGAGTTTAGTCCAAAGGGCATAAATGCCCTTTTGAGATATTTTATCTAATGTTCAAAGTACCTGAGTCAAGTGACGCTGCTTGACCAATCAGAATCGTTTGAATACGTCACATATAAAAAAAAAAATATTTTTAATTATTGCATTGTCACCGGACTGCATGTGTGGAAAATGTCAGAACACTAGCTAGCCAAGAAGTAATCGAAATTTCGTTTACAAGATTTGAACTATGAAACATAGGAAGACTGTGAATTAATAAAAGCATTGTAATATTAACTTATAATTTTTAAGTATTTATTTTTTATTTTTTATTTTAATTATAATTGAAACATCTTTGTCTATTGATATACAATTTCAATAGATATTTATTACCATTTTCAAATACTTGATTATCCTATTTTATGAATCAGTTCACGGTTAACATTCAAGTATACATTTATATTATAGTCTAAACTATTATTTAAATACAAACTAATTCCAAATTTAACTCGTTCGTAAGATATATATACTGGAACTTGACTATTCAGATTAAGAGGTTTCACTGTTTTATAATGGCGCTAAAAATAAAAAATAAAAAAAAATGTATATTTCTATATTAAAAAGTATAAATAATATATATTCTTATATATTGTGAGTGTTTATTTTTAAATGCAAGTTATTTTTAACATTGTTATTATCGGAGCTACAATTTGATAACTATTTTGAAAGGGGGGGTCGGATAGGCTAGGCGGTAGCGTGTCATCCTGCTAACCAAGTGGACCCGGGTTCGAATCCGACTCGAGGCTAAAAACTGACCCCCGGGGTAGGGATAAATTTAAATAAAATAAATAGTATCGTAAATGGCTTATGGCTAGAAAGGCCGAAAAGCTAAAAAACAAAACAAAAAAAAAACTATTTTGAAAATAAAATTTCAGTGAACAGAAGGCCCCTAACGAATACAAATGATTAATTTCTATAAAAATGCTAATTTACGAAATATTAATTATTTTAATATTTTAGAAAAAAATTATTATTAAGTAGGTAGGTATATGAAGTTTTTATTTTTGTTTCTGTTGTTTTGTTTTTATTCAAACACCTGTTTTGTTTTGGTACAACCTCGAAATATTACTAATAAAATGTTTTTTATATTATTTTATTATGTTATGAGTTTAATCTAATAAATTTCCTTGAGATGATAATTCAAAATTAATTCTGTATTGGAAATTCGTCACTTGTTTGAGATCACATTTTTATTTCTATAATAGAAAAAAGAATACTTACTTTTAGAATAGGACATTTATATTGTGTCACATTTAGTTTTTCGGCTAAATCCGCAATGAAGAACTTATCCTTTTCGATCAGTTCACAACATTTGGTTCTTCTATAACTAACAGACAATGGATACCATTTAGAATTTCTAAATCCAAATATTAAAATTTCTACCTGAAATTAAGTTCAAATATATGTATAATATTATAATTTCATAAAAAATTAATTAATAGTGTTTGCGGATGCAAAATTTAATATTTTTTAAAATAGTTTTTATTATTATTCTAGACAATAAATAACAGGTTTATCTTAAATTTACAATTTTCTATATTTTATTAGATAATTTTCAGGACAATGAACGTAATTTCAAAAAAATTTCAAAAAAAAGAAACATTTTTTGTTTTTATTTTATTTTTGTAAATGGTCATATTAAACAGGAGTGACACATTCATTTTGAAAAGGAGACATATAAAAGTAAATATCTTCAACGAGCTTTTCGTGCGTGCCTTCGGCACGCCCTCGAAGCTCGGCCCTCCGGACTGGTGCCCTGGCGGGCAGCGTCTCGGTCCAAAAATTTTATTCCTCTTAAAAAACCACACTCCAAATGTATACCGGTAAACTACCGAAAATACATCGTCTCTTAAAAGTTTCGCCTCTTTAACTTTTGAGTGGCGAGGGGGGGGGGG
>JALMQS010000070.1:12666929-12894078 GCA_024734495.1 Forficula auricularia
GGGGGAAGAATAATGATCAATATATTTAATGTTTCTTAATTTAAAATGAATTGGAGTCTTTCATTTCAAAATTCGAGTCCAAATTAGAAATTAGAATTTCAAATTTGCCTGGTTAATGAAAATCGATTGGAGCCATCAGTTTAAAATCTTCGCTGACAATTATATTTCAAATTTGCCTCGTTAATTAATATATATTTATATGTTTCTTAATTTAAAATCTATTGGTGTTTTTTCATTTTCATTCGAGTTCAAATGAATACAATATTATCTCGACACAAAGTCCAAATCAAAAATATCTAGTTTTAGTAAGAGAAATCAAGATAGAAATATTAATGTCGCAATGGAGTAATCGCTAGAGCCAATGACCATAGTTCAAGAGTTCGTCGGTTCGATTCTAGGCAAGAGCGTAATTTTTTTAGAGAAATTTCTCTAAGCGTTGTTACAAATTAATCTAGACGAATATTATATAGTATGATTGGGTCAGAATCGAAAGTGTCGGAGCGAATCTTGAATTTCAACTAATCAATTTATAATAATTTATTGTAATGAAAATTGTGAATCTCGTTGAATGATTTCTGTCAGGATCGACAACTCGACAAGAATATTTACACCAAAGAATATTTCGCACGGAAAAGAAAAACTCCTTCAAAAAACTTCCTTATAGACAAAGGTAATCCTTCTCTTTCTAGCTAATGACTCTCGATCATCAGCATTTCACAAAGGTTCGGTCTCCACGACTTTGAGCATAATAACTTAACCTTTAAATTCTCGAAAACACCCCTGGATCGAAAAACCTTCTCTAGGGGGCGTTTATAACAAACCACTATAGCGAACTAAGGGAGGTGGGGCACGTCGGGTGTCTAGCCCAGGAATTCAAAATTAAGGTTAGAATTTTTGAAAAATCTATATAGAAATCTGAAAAATGCAGTAATCTATTAAGCTCAAAGGTTCAGTCCTAGAATCTCCCATATCCTATTCAAGCATTCGAACTCGAAAATGTTATAATGTAGTAATGCGACAAAAGAAGATTTTGGGTATTTTAAACTACCTCGATCCTGATATGAGACATCTTGAAGAAGAAGAACTCTCATTAGGATTTCATAGGGCTTCAAAATATCTGTCCCGCATATCTGTCACCTCAAAATGTGAAAGATTTCGCCATTAATTAAGAGAACTGGCACTCTACACATCAAGCATGCCAGGAAAGCGAAAGATCAAATGTTTACTTTTGTGTGAATTAACATATCTGTTCTGTGGGAGTCCAGGTCGGTGGGACAGGACGGCATATCCGGCCGGCGGGGAAGATCCTTTGAAAATACCCTACGTGTGTGCCCGACTATTGACAGCGTTGAATTCAGTAGTAACTACCTCTTCAAAAGTTAGGGTGGGCTCAAGCACCCCCCCCCCCCACCCTATGCCTATGCCTGAACTGTTACCCGGTGAACCTAACTTACAAAAGACTTAGGGCCGGTTGTATGTCGCAAAAATGCTTTTTACCACTAACACAGGGTAGATGGTAAATGGAGAGACTGGGATGGCCAATCAAATGCCAGGAACTGTCACTGCCTGACATCTGATTGGCCATCCCAGTCCCTCCATTTACCATCTACCCTGTGTTAGTGGTAAAAAGCATTTACTTTGCGACATACAACCGGCCCTTAGATGACGAACGACATTTCGAAATGTCGGAACTTAAAAATCCTTTAAAATATCAATTTTAGGGTTCCGTTCAAAAGTAAAACAGAAACCTAATATTAGTGTTCTTTCAGACAATCTGATCGTTTGTAAGAGCATTGTTGTTTAGAGATCAAGCTATTAGTGATATAATAATATTATTATTATGTTTGTATTGGATTATGATAATGTTGTTAATGTTTTTGATGTTAGTAAAAAAACAATAAGCCACTACACTAATAATAATAATAAAATCACTGATGATATTGCTTAAAACATAATAATTTTATTAACGAAAATGAATTTAGGTCAAATCTAAGGAGTAGGAGGGTCTTGTCCCCTTGGGAGTCGAACCCAATCAATCTAACTAGTTGGCCGGAAAGTGTACTGGTGCTTGGGTTCGACTCCCGAGGGGACAAGACCCTGCTACATGCAATATAAACATATCTATTAAAATCTTAGAATTGACCTAAATTTTAATTTTTGTTAATAAAATTGAATAAATATCGCGAGTTGATTTTGAGAATAAATTCGAAATTTTTTTCTCAAATAGACACTCATTTTCTTGCATAATAATTTTAATTTTGTGAACCTCTCTCACTCTTGATTCTTAAGACTGACAGACGGATAAACAAGGACACTAATAGGGTCCCCTTTTTATTTTTTAAACGGAACCCTACAAATAAGTGTTTAATATGGATTTGGCTCTCATTTCCCCGGTGAACGAGATTTCCGCGATCTCATTTTTTTACTTTAATTGGCAAATCACTTACCTCACACCCTGATTCTTTTGTAGTGTCAGCAATAACATCAAAATCCAGATCTATTTCTTTGTGGCCGTCATCTGTTTCCACTAATTTTATTTCATGGATTTTAAAAAAATGTTCCTCATTCACATCTATTGTGAAATACTCAAATTCGAGAATGTAGGAATTTTTCAGCTTTAAAAAATGAGATCATTTTATATATTGGAAATTTTTTTAAACCTAACTTATAATACTTACTTTACGTGCATTAGATTTGTGATTAGAAGTTAAAAACAACAGCAAATAAAATGCGGAAAATGTCCGAGATAATTGTTTTACTAACATTTTGACTCTGAATGTTCACTGATGTCGGATGTCATTTTTATAACAAGCCTTGATTCAGATGTATGATAAAAAAAAAATAAAAAAAAAAAGATTATTTTCAAAAAATAGAAGTTGAATTACATGAATAATAATATTTTTAATACAATTAAGCCTTTTGATCTTCAAATTACAATAATGCTTTTAAGTATTGATTAATATTTTCATAATTGCACTAAGTGCATTACAAGGTTATTTTGTATTGTAGTTTTTATGTTAAAAAGAGATTTATTATCAACAAATTAATTTTCAGGGAAATCCATTTGATGTATTCATAAATTATTTATAGATAATAGGTGAAGTAAAAAGTTTTGAGCCTTTGCCGTTAGATGGATTTAATGAGCCATATCTCATGATGTATACGGTCATCTGGTCATTCTTTAAAGGTGGAAAAACGCTTTAAAAAAAGTTATTTGAGAGTTTTGTGTTTGGTGAAGCCAGTTGTGTGTTAGAGTGTGTTAGTTCTAAAATGAGGTAAAAATGAGAAAATTCGATACATTCTTCAGTACCACTACGACCAAGGGGAAAAAGGGGAGCAGGCGGCCTAAAAAAATGTGTGCTGTTTATGGACCCAATACAGTATCGAATGCAACAGCAAAGTGATTGTTCCAACGATTCGGTTCTGGTAATATGGACGTCGAAGATGAGACACTCTCTGGTAGGCTAATCATCGAAAATGTCGATAAAATCATGGAAATTGTCGAGTCGAACCGGCATGCGAGCACTTATTCCATTGCCCAGGAATTGAAGATTAGCCAGAAAACCATTTGGAACCATTTGCATAAGGCTGGTCTCAAGAAGAACCTCGATGTATGGATTCGTTTTGAAGTTTGTGTTGGGGACAATCGAAGCAGGGTTATTCGTCAGAAAAATGAAGCTTTCAATTCAGATTGTTTAAAAAAGAAAGTAAAATTTCCTGCTTCAGTTATGGTATGGGGTTCAATGTCTGCTAGAGGTGTTGGAAAACTTCACTACATTGATGGAATTGTAAACACCAATAAATATTTAGAGATTTAAAAAAAATTGTTACTTCCAACAATGGCAGATGCATTGCAGAATAATAATAATTTTGTGTTCCAACAAGACGGGACGGCCTGCCATACATCAAGAAAATCTTTAAAATGGCTTTCTGATCATAATGTTCCACTTTTGGAGTGGGCGGCAAACAGTCCCGACTTGTCACCAATAGAAACACTGGCACACAATGAAAAAGCTATTTCGAATACAACCAGCTAGAAACGTACTCGAATTAAAACACAAACTTCAAAATATTTGGGACACTTTCACTCAAGATGAGTGCCAAAACTTTATAAGTACGTTGCCCAAAAGAATTCAAGCCGTAATTAAAAATAAAGGCGACGTCACACAGTGGTATAGGTTTTGGATTTTGTATGTTTTCCTTATTTTTAACAATTAAAAAATAATTTTAAGTTTTTTTTTATTTGGATAATTTTAAGTTAAATGTTACAATAAAATGTTTAAATTGTTTAAAATCTTGTTCCAAATGATAATAAAAATAAATATTTAAATTAAATTTACCGTGAATTAGCATAAATTTATTTAAAAAGAAAAAATATTGGTGAGCCAATTGAGATGGAAGGGGCTCGTATTCTGTGATTAAATTATAATCTATAATGATAAAATATTTTTTTTCTCTCCTGGCACTCTCTTTCACAGCTATCTCTCTCGTGCAACCGACTTATAATTTACCACACTCTTCTAAATTACCTACTGTCTCCGAGACATAAATCGGTTAGGCCCCTTATTAAACATCTGAATTTCTGTCTGGAAAATTAATTTTAGGTTCTTTGATAGCATAACTATTTAATTTCCATCAGAAAAGTTAATATGAGAGAAATGAATAAAATCAATAGATTACGAGTTATGTAAATGTAAATATTTTTAATATGTCCATGTCCATTGTTGCAATTTAAACTTATAAATTGACATTTGGGGGGGGGGTCGGGTAGCCTAGGGGTTACCATGTATAAATTCGTTGGGTTTTTGCGTTACCCAATTGCTGTTTTCCTATAAGTTATACTTTTTTATTTGGGGCATAATTGAAATATTTTAATTTTTACCAAATAATCGGGACAAAATGACAAACTAGTCAGGACGCCGGAACCATTCTTTAAAACCGGGACAATTCCGGTCAAACCGGGACTTATGGTAAACCTATTCATATAAGAATAACTAGAAAAATGCCTCTGCATTTTCTCTACAAAATAATTCTTTTCATTAATAATTTTATAAGAGATTTTCTATATCTATATTTTACATTCCATTTTACTTTTTGTTTTATCCAATTTTCAATTCGTAAAATATTCCTTGAAATTTACTGGCAGGTGAATATCCTTTGAAAAAGGAATGTAGAATTTAATAATCTGAATATTTCCACGAATTAGCCCATTCATTATCCCACACGCTCATCTCATCCTTTTTGGACTAGAATGGAAAATCCTCCACCTCCCTCCCTCTCTTCTCTATTGGATTTGGCGCTTCATCTAATTGAAATTTATTATCTTTTATACTTTATGGGGATTCTCTTTTGTAAAAACTGCCGCATTTATTCCATTCTATAGGAGAAAACCCTTTTTATTATTTCCTATTTTTTTTTCACTTAAAAGTGTGATTTGTGTTTACTTAGAGATATTTTTTTAATGAAAAGAATAAGAATGTAAGTGCCGCGTGTAGATGAACAACAACAAAGTTTCATTCTTCACCTTAAAGAAAAAATATGAGTAGGAAACAAGGGGAGAAAGACAATTAATTGTACGAATTTAAATGAAATTTTGTAGAATATAAAGGATTTTCGTTTTTTTTCTATAAAAAATGGCCAACAAGTTAATATATGTTACGAGAACAATAAAGTTGAAATTTTTTCGAAATGTAATTTTCGCTGCTTGAAATAATTAAATAATTCAACAAAGAAGTAATCCACGGAAGAGAAAGTGGTGAGGGGAAATAATAGATGACGTAGTTTTAGTAGAAAAGGGATTAGCATAGAATGCCAAGAGAAGCAAAAATCGTCCAGAATCGGATTAGGCATTTAACATTTTTTTGGACATGATTCATACATTATGAATAAATAAAATCGGAAGAAAAGCAGAATTGGGCTGTACTCTGCAGACTTGGCAATTTTTTCGTCATCAAACAGTTTGAGAAAAAATTTTGAAACTCAGAAGAAAGGTATGTACAGCATATTAATTAATATAAACTTAAGTAAGATAAGTTCGGCCAAGTGCGAGCGCGTTTTTCAATAGTATATTTTCGAAAGAAGCTGTAGCCTTTATTATCAATTATATGGATTTAAAATTTGAAATGTAAATAATTTAAACATTGTTCTTCATGGGTCGAGAAATAAAAATATGAAAGTATAAATGGAATAAGGATAATTACAATTTTTTGTTAGTGGTGTACAGGGCGCGCACTTCCCCGGCAATCTGGGGTAAGTACGAGTTCGCCTCAGTTCCCCCTGATACTATTATGTTTTTACGAGTGGGGTACGTGCGTAGAATCTGCATTTCTTCCTGAAAAAAATTCTCTAAAAATTTTGAAATTTGATGCACGGATCGGCTTAAAATGAACTTGGGAAAGGACTGTAGCTGGCCATACGCTTTGCACTATTGTTTGGCCAACCAAGGAAATAAAAAAAGATAGACTTGTTTCTTTATACTTTATCCAATGCGAAGCATGGGGAAAGTATTGTAATCGGTCTGGCGGCAAGCGCGACTTCAAAGGGTCCTCAGGTAAAGACTACGGAACCCATGGACTCAATTAAAGTCACAAATTGTAGTATTATATTAAGTTGAATTTTAGCACGTGACCGTTTTGCCAAAAATTACAAGGGGTCTCGTCGAGAGGCCAAAAAGTGCGATTTTTTCATTTAGTGCGTGCGGATGGATGGATGTATGGATGGATGTTATCTTTTTTTTGGCCCACGATTTTTTCCACACCGTTGCACCGATTGAAATGAAATTGAAAACCTACCATTAGGTTAACAAAATGAAGCGCTGATTAGTTTTTGGTACATATCGGCCCACAAACATTAGTACTTTATTTGAGTACTTTTTTAGTTTTTACTTTATCCAATGCGAAGCATGGGGAAAGTTGTAATCGGTCTAGCGGCAAGCGCGACTTCAAAGGGTCCTCAGGTAAAGACTACGGAACCCATGGACTCAATTATGTTTACAAATTGTAGTATTCAATCAATTAGGTTGAATTTTAGCACGTGACGGTTTTGCCAAAAATTAGATGGGGTCACGTCGAGAGGCCAAAAAGTGCGATTTTTTCATTTAGTGCGTGCGGATGTATGGATGGATGGATGGATGGATGGATGTCTGTTATCGTTTTTTTGGCCCACGATTTTTTCCACACCGTTGCACCGATTGAAATGAAATTGAAAACCTACCATTAGTTTAACAAAATGAAGCGCTGATTAGTTTTTGGTACATATCGGTCCACAAACATTAGTACTTTATTTCAGTACTTTTTTAGTTTTTTCTAACTCAAGCTTGAGTTGTTTTCCATAAAAGAATTTAGTCTTTTTGATTTTAAGTCGATTCTTCCACGTTTTCAGTAGAGGTTGCCATTAATAGTCAAAACATCAAAAATGGAATGCAATAAGGTTATTCCTCTAGTATTAGATAAGAATCGATCGTTATTTTTTATTTTAAAAGTCGATTCATCCATGTCTTCAGCAATTGTTACCAATAATAATCGAAGCGTCAAAAATCCAATGTAGAATGGTTATTTCTCGACTGTTAAATGAGAATCATTCCCTATTTTTAAATTTATGTCAACATGGACTGCAAATAGCAAGTGATATCTGATTAATAATAAAGGAAAAAACATATTAATATTTCAAATGAATTTGGATAAAGTTTAGCAACGATCCGTTGCAGTTTATTTTTTATTGTATTCAAGCATACTTAAAGACATTAGATGGTGGATTCTAAGTATGAGACAGGCCGTAGCCGTCTTTAAAGATAGAGGAAGTTCAATTCTGGCACTGAAAATTGGTATTTCAGCACATTGGGTGTGTCTGGCCATTTCCAAAGGCGACCACTCTTCTTCATAGATGAAATTGTGACTTCATTTCCATTTGTCTGAATTATTTTTCCGGTTAAAAATGAATCCTTCTATTTAAAAATAATGTTTTCGTCGACAATTTTTAGGACCGGCTGCCAATTATGTTCTCCCTTCTCATTTTCATCAGATTCACAGACACTTTCTCCAGATGAAACATAGACACTGGAATACGAGCTGTCTGAAGAAAATACCGGAATTTCGAAATGGAGTGAGCAGATTGTTCTCGATTACAAACCACTATACAATGTCCAGTACTTCATTCCATAATATTCCATACCCCCATTTCTCTAGTCCATCCGCAAGTTGAATTTCCTTATCCATAGGAATGTAAGTCCCTCGACCTTGATTTTGGCTTTTCTTTCCTTTGCGTCCTTTCAAATGGTCCTTAAAATTGATTCGGGAATTCCACAATGCTTTGCTGCCCCTCTAATTGTTCTATTTTGATTTCTCACATCATCCAGGGCTGTCTGTAGAGTTCTGGGGGTGTAAGATTGATCCCTTTAGGGTTTTCTCACATAAAAACGAACTATTTTTCTGAAAATAAAGAAATACTTAAGGACATATTGCATGAGTACTCAGATAAGAATTCTTGGGGCAAGTGCGGGGCGGAAGGCGCTTTATTTTTGTTTTCTTGCTCAGGCGTACCAATCAATTACAAAGCTGCCACAATAAGAAAATTTTCTACGAATTCAAAAGTTTAGCAAGTTTAAAATAATACTTAGAGTCCTGGAGCTCAAGCTCGTACTTACCCCGTGAGCGCACTTGGCCGGTCTTACCTTACCAAATTTTAGCTACAATGTTTCAAAAGCCTCTAACTAAAAATCTGTTTTTTTTTTGTTTGTTTTTTTATATTTATAAATTCATAACATTATTAAAAAATCAGTTACCAATTTTCTTGTTTTCTCCTGGCCCTCTCCCCAAGTGATTTACGCCGGCCCTGCTAAGATCTATTCTTTGTGATACAAAACTTATTTTTATAAATGAATAATACAAAAATTATATATACCTAATGTGAATATATTAATATATGTAATTGTAAAAATAAGTTTTGTACCGGAATAAGAGCCGCGGAGCTGTAAAAAAACACTCGACTACGACTTCGTTTGATTTTAACTGTTGAAAGGTTTATTCCTTAAAAAAAAAAAAAATAGCTTTTCTAAAACCTATTGTTATAATGTAAATTATTTACAACAAAATTTGATCAAATTAAAATATACCGTCAATACTTGTACACAATAACACAAGTCCTAATTTTTTTTTTTAATTTGTTTGCATTATTGAATAATCCTCTGATTGATATACACAAATATAGCAGAAATAAACACCTAAAAAGAAACTCTATTTGAAATTTCCCATTTTTAGTTGAAATTGTTTTCCTAAAATTTGGCTTTTACGCATTGTTATATGTATGTCACGAATTATGTTACCATATCATGAGATCATAAATAAGTGATGATTTAAGGACTAAAAGGGAGAGGTGGAGGCTCTATCAAAAAACAATAATAATTTAAATGTTCGTAATAGTCCAATTCTGGTTAATACGTAAAAAAATTGGAAAAGTTGCCCGGAAAATTGGAAAATTCAGGAAAAACTAAAAATAATTCAGGTTAGCCAACATAGCTTGCCAAACAATAAAAGAACTAAACTAGCAAACTAAACATGTGTTGGCGGCCCTGTTTGTCAGATTTTTGCGTGCCATTCATTCTTAATAGTTCTAACCACATTATAGTTGAAGAAGAATTTAATAATGCAACAAAGATTTAAAAAAACTATCTATTTTTTAAAGTACATTTAAAAACAAAAATTAAAAAAATAAACTGCAACGGATCGTTGCTAAACTTTATCCAAATTCATTTGAAATATTAATATGTTTATTTCTTTATTATTAATCAGTTATCACTTGCAATTTGCAGTTCATGTTGACTTTAATTCAAAAATAATGATTGATTCTCATTTAACAGTCGAGGAATAACCATTCTACATTTGATTTTTGACGTTTCGCTTTTTATTGGTAGCCATTAATGAAGACATGGAGGAATCGACTTAAAATCAAAAATAGCAATCGATTATTATCTAATACTTGAGGAATAACAATTTTACATTAGATTTTTGACCCTTCGATTATTATTGGTAACCATTGCTGAAGACATGGAGGAATCGACTTAAAATCAAAAATAACGATGGATTCTTATCTAATACTAGAAGAATAACCTTATTGCATTACATTTTTGATGTTTTGACTATTAATGGCAACCTCTACTGATAATGTGGAAGAATCGACTTAAAATCAAAAAGACTAAATTCTTTTATGATAAACAACTCAAGCTTGAGAATAAGAGAATTTTTTATAAATAGATTGTATATACTTTTGTGTCTAGCAAAATGAATATTAATTGTAATTTTCAAGTCTTCTTATCTATAATAATACCTACATATAATTTAACTTTTTTTTTATTTTCCTCTTAATGATAACAAGTGGATTTTTAATACATTTTAATTATTTGTTTCATCTTATTTGTTATGAATGTATATTACAGTTAAATATAATCTTAAATTATATCTATTTAAGACTATAATAAAACAATTATATTTATTCTCTGTTACTAATAAAACATCAATAAGCAGCCACGTGGGGGTCGAAGGCGGGCCTTGAAGCTAGTATATATATAAAATTAAGGTTTTGTCTGTACATTGGTCCAAATCACGCCAAATTTTGGTTACACACGTTTCAAGCAAAGTTATGAACGAAAACACCCTCAACAAAATTCTTGTCTGTCTGTCTGTATGTATGCATATCTGTAGGTCTGTTTCCGTGCTTTCCGCAAAAAGTTGCTCACGATTCACGTAAAAACGGCTGGATGGATTATTATGAAATTTCATTTTTGGAACAGAAGTCTTCTAACTTACGTTTATAGCTATATAAGGTTTTGATATTTTGACCCAAAAAGGGTGTTTGAGGGGGTCCACGAATGAAAATTATCAAATAACTCCTAAACTTTTAACCCTATGGCAAATTTTATTATAAGCAAAGTTGTAGGGGATGTGATTTCTGACAACTTTTGTTTAAAATTCCCCCAATAAACCACCCAAAAATAGGGGAGGGTTAAAAATATACATTCTTGCCCTTGGAGCAAACTCAACCAAATTTTGTATACATAATCTGTGGGCCGCTAGAAATGCAAAAACTAACCACCCAAAATGGGGGGAGGTTCAAAAAATGAAAATTCTTGCTCTTGGACCAAACTCACCAAATTTTGTATAAATAATCTGTGGGTCACTAAAAGGCTAGAAATGCAAAAACTGGGTGCGGGGTTGGGGTGGGGGAGGGGTTGAAATGGAATGGGGGGTAGGGTATGGCTTGCAGGGGTGATATATGAGGGTCCGGGGGTGGAATGAGGGTGGGGTGAGGTAATAAGACGGAGTAGGGTAGGGTGTGAAGGGGGTGGAGCCCGGGGGCGTAGCTGGGGTGGGGTCCAGGATGGTGGTAGGCGTGGATGTGTTGCGCAGGGGTGGGATCTGGGGGCGGTGGTGTAAGATGGAGTGGGGGTTTTAGATGAAGGCCCAGAGCCGTAGTGGGGTGGGGGCGGGGGTACTGGGTGGGTTTCGGGGGATTTGGTAGGTGAGAGTGGGGTGGGAGGGTGGGGTTCGTGGGTCGGGGTCCAGGGGGCGTGCCCCCTGGTTAGCAAGAGGGCCGCCGAAGGTGGGCCTTGCAGCTAGTTTACTATATTTCTTTAGGGGTACGCATAATTAATTTAAATTTTTTCTTTGTCTTCGCCCTGTTTTTATAAATATTTTATTTCATTTCTCTTCACATACTATATACTAACTCAAAGCTTCAATCATGGTTACTACACGATAGAGAACTAAACAATTATTTTTGATTATTGCCTGGTCACCGGAATACATGGGTGTGAAATTTTAGAGTTAAATTGATGGAAATTTCGATTACAAGATACCTAATACCAATGAAAAAAGAACAAACAAACTAAGGAACCTTGTGACTTAATAAAGGTTTTGTAAAAATAACTAGTAATTTGATTTTTTTTTTTTTTTTATTTATTTTAATTAATATACAATGCTGAAATTATATGAAAAACAAACAATTGAAACTACTTTATTTGTCTATTGATAAATAATTTCAATAGATATTTATTATCATATTCAAATACTTGTAAACAAATGATTATCCATTTTTATGAACCAGTTCCCGATTAACATTCGAATATACTGTTCCAGAATAGTCTAAATTATCATTTAAATAAAAATTAACTATATGTTTAATACGTTCAAAAGACATATATGGTGGTAGTTGACTATTCATGTTAATGGATTCCAATGTTATATAATTGTTCTAAAAAAAAAAAAAAAAAAATGATCAAATGTAATTCTATAAATCAAAAGTATAAATAATAATAATATTTTTATATATTATATAAAACTGCCCTAGCCTGGAAAAAATTTTGGTCCATTACATGTAAGATTTTTCGTTTTTTTTTTTTATTTTCTCAAAAACGGCTTCTACGATTTTTTAAAAAATTAGTGTATTTATCAAGTGTTATGAGTTATTTGTTGTGTCAAATTTTTAATCCGATTGAAATAAAGGAAGGGGTGTAAATTAGGAGTGTCGTAAAATAAATATTTTAATCGTTCATATCTCGTCTTCAAAAAGTTGCAGAGCCTTGAAATTTGAAACTTAAGCTATCTAGAGGCTACAAGAAGTAAAACAAGATTTTGGCTAAAATAGAAAATTTGGAAGTTGATGTTTACGTACGTAAGAATGTACCTCCCCCCCCCCTCTTGCGTTTCGCAACCATAAGTCTCAGAGCTACGAAATTCATAACTTAAGCTCGATAGAGGCTAGAAGGAGTTCAGCAAGCTTTTGGCATTTTTTTTCTTTTAATGTGTTAATCGCATTGCACAGTTGTGGGGCACTGTTGGTGCTCCCAACACTCTGGCCGCTGTTATGGAGATAACTGATCTACTGGTGCCCATATATGCATGTATTCTAATTATTAGCCACAATATCTGACGCTTTAGTTGGACGGCTGATGAGGAGTTACATTATTATCTGAAAAAAATCTGTTTTCTTTTTTTTTTTTTTTGTAAAGGGCTGCGTGGCGCAGTAAATCAGTCATTGAAATCGGTAAACCGGAAGTGGACATTTACATGAATGATTTTTCGTTTTTTTTTAATTTCTCAAAACGGCTGCTACGATTTTTGAAAAAAATTAGTGTATTTATCAAGTGTCTTGAGTTATTAGTTGTGTCAAATTTTTAATCAGATTGAAATAAAGGAAGGGTTGTAATTGGTTTCGATAGATAGTAAAATGTATCATTGTATTATAAATATGTAATTACTTTCTGTGCTCATAGCCCGTACAATTGTTATAAATAAATAAATAAATAAATAGGAACAGTGGGAATCTCGGTAACCCAGCCGAGGGTGGTTGGGTCAAACCAATCTTGGGGTTGTGTACTCAATGATGATGATGATGAGTTATTAGTCGTGTATAAATTGTAATCCTATTGAAATAAAATAAAGGGGGTGTAAATTAGGAGTGTCGCGATGATTTCAAATAAGGGAAAATGTGAAAGTCGTGTGGTGAAAACACCAGTTGATTATGGCGAGGCCGATCCCGAACCCCCTTTTTGAGGCCTCTTTATGCTCCAAATGGTCTTCCATAATTTCAAATTTACATAAAAGTAAATTTTACCTTAACTGACTCGAATGGTGGGAGAGAGAAAAAAAATTAAAATTCTAGAACTTTGGACCAGCCAGCGGGTATCTTGCTAGCCTCCACTAATCTCCTTTCATCCTACCAACCCTATCCTTCCTCCGGACACACCTCCGTTCACCATCTACCCCTCCAATCCTATACATGTACTCTCAACTCTTCACCTAACTCTGATCAACCTTCAAACCTCAGCAACTCGGGTAAATTCCTTTTCTATTGATATAATATGTATTTTGTATTGATAGTTTATAATTTGGTTGAGTTTGGTCCAAAGGTCGAGAATTTTCATTTTTTTATCACCCTCCTTAATGTTGGGTGTTTTTTTTTTTTTTTAGAAATTTATTTCAACAAAAATTATTGTCAAAAATCACATCCTCTACAACTTAGCTTCTTACAAAATTTGCGGTAGAATTAATCGTTTAGAAGCTATATGATAATTTATCATTAGTGCTCCCACAAACCCCTGTTTGGTTCAATAGCAATGATTTTAAGGAAGTAAACATATGATCAAAATAATAAATTTCATAAAAATATTCGAGTCATTTATATGACATTTGCGAACAAAATTTGCTCGGACATACAGAAAACAGACAGACGCATATTCAGATACACAGACAGTAATTTTGTAGAGAGCTTTTTCTTTCATAACTTTGCTTGAAACATTACAACCAAAATTTGGGGCCATTTTAAGCACTGTACAGACAAAACCTTAATTTTATATAACATGGTATGTATAAGTATAGATAGAAAAAAATACTTACTTTCAGTAAAGGACATTTATATTGTGTCGTATTTAATTTTGAGAGCAATTGTTTAATGAAGAACTTATCCTTATTGGCTAGTTCACAAATTTCAACTCTTCTAGAACTAATTGTCATTGGATACCACTTAGAATTTCTAAATCCAAATATTAAAATTTCCACCTGAAATTAGAATCAAATATATATTTAATAATCTAAATTTATTAAAAAAAAATTTATAGTATTTGCCAAGTCAAAATTTAAAATGTATTATCATTATAACTTTTAAGAAGTTAGGTGTTGGTTCAAGGTGAAACATTTTTTAATAATAAGAAATTAAATAAAATCAGGGCGGATCCAGGGGGTGGGGGGGGGGGGGGCAATGTCGCAATGATTCTCGGTCGAAGCACTGACCAATTTCAAAATCGTCATATGATTATCACTATGTGTTTACAAGAATCGTTAATGCAAGAGGCCTGGAGCTCAATCTTTTAATCGTACAAAGAAACTTCGCGATGTTATTTTTATCAGTAATTTCGAGTGAAACACACTTGATCAATCAATGTAATCTACTTACAAGCTTGAGTTGTTTACCAAAAAAAGAATTTAGTCTTTTTGATTTTAAGTCGACGTTCTTCCACGTTATCAGTAGAGGTTGCCATTAATAGTCAAAATATCAAAAATGAAATGCAATAAGAGGTTATTCCGCTAGTATTAGATAAGAATCGATCGTTATTTTTGATTTTAAGCCGATTCCTCCATGTCTTCAGCAATGGTTACCAATAATAATCGAAACGTCAAAAACCTAATGTAGAATTGTTATTCCTCAAGTAATAGATGAGAATCAATCGCTATTTTTGATTTTAAGTCGATTCCTCTATGTCTTCAGAAATGGTTACCAATAAAAACCGAAACGTCAAAAATCCAATATAGAATGGTTATTCATCAAGTAATAGATGAGATTCAATCGCTATTTTTTATTTTAAGTCGATTCCTCTATGTCTTCAGCAATGGTTAACAATAAAAACCGAAACGTCAAAAGCCCAATATAGAATGGTTATTCCTCAAGTCCTAGATGAGAATCTATCGCTATTTTTGATTTTAAGTCGATTCCTTTATGTCTTCAGTAAAGGTAACGGATAAAAAAACAACGCAGTTGCTATGGTTACTTATAAAATCTCCTCCCAAATTTTTATCATTTCTCAGCGAGAAGCCTATCCATTCTTACTTAAGCAAGTTTAAATGAGCTATATTAAACCGATTAAATGAATAAATTTTAAAGAATTTTTGGTAAAATAAGGAATTAAAAAAAATATCTTAATACAGGGTGATTCACGGTCGATAGCACGTTAGACGTAACCGACGAAAACGGAACGCAGGATTTTTCTGAAAATTTAGCACCTTACATTGTCTTACCTGTTCTATCGATCTAAAATATTTTCAGCATTGCGACATTTCGGCTTCCATCGAAAAGTCGTAGCAACTTTATTTTTTTAAATGGAATCCCCCATATATTAACACGTTTTTAGAACCGCCCTTTTATTAAAATACTTTTTTGTTAATATTGTCCTATACCTATCTCTATCGGTTTTCGAGATAAAAAATCATGTGTGTTAAATATGTTCCAAAACATGGCCCTAATTAAACTTAAATAAATTAGTGCTCTCAATTCATGGAAAGTTGATATTTTGGTGGTAGCTTAGACGCACCTGAAGTATTTAATTTACGCCGAAAAATAGACTTCATATTATACAGGGCGTGCTAAGATTACTATTATTTCCGGTATTCATAAAAGGGGTCAAAAGTTCGTTTTTTCAAATGAGACCCCCCATATATTTTTCAATAAATTGAAAGATGAAGAAAAATGCTTTAAGACTATATACCATGTCCCTACATCTAAAACATGAAGTTTTCTTAATAAACACCCTTTTACGTGAAAAGTTACATTTTAATGAATTTAATTTTAGCTATCCATCACAATATCAAGCTTATGACAGTTTGTTGACTATTTATAAGTAACTTATAAACAGTTTATTGACGATTTTCAAAAAAATCTCCCAAAATGATTGCAAAGATTGATTATTCAAACAAGGTTCTTATGAAATTATTTATTTTGTACTATAAGAACTTCGTTTGAATAATCAATATTTGCGATCATTTTGGGAGATTTTTTTGAACATCGTCAATAAACTGTTTATAAGTTACTTATAAATAGTCAACAAACTGTCATAAGCTTGATATTTCCATGATTAGTTAAAATTAAATTAATTAAAATGTAATTTATCATGAAAAAGCGGCTTTATTAAGAAAACTTGATGTTTCAGTTATAGGGACATGATATATCGTCTTAAAGCATTTTTCTTCGTATTTCAATTTATTCAGAAATATACACCCCGTATATTTCTCAATAAATTGTTTGTCTCATTTGAAAAAAGAAACTTTTGACCCTTTTTATGAATAACGGAAATAACAGTAATCTTACCACGCCCTGTATAATATGGAGTCGATTTTTCGGCGTAAATTAAATACCTCGGGTGTGTCTAAACTACCATAAAAATATCAACTTTTCATGAAATGAGGGCACTAATTTATTTAAGTATAATTAGGGCCATGTTTTGGACCATATTTAACACAAATTATTTTTTATCTCGAAAACTGATAGAGATAGGTATAGGACAATATTAACAAAAAAGTATTTTAATAAAAGGGCGGTTCTAAATACGTGTTAATATATGGGGTGTTCGATTAAAAAAAAAGTTGCTACGACTTTTCGATGAAAGCTGAAACATCGCAATGCTGAAAATATTTTAGATAGATAGAACAGGCAAGAAAATGTAAGGTGCTAAATTTTCAGAAAAATCCCCCATTCCGTTTTCCATAAACGTCTAACGTGCCATCGACCGTGAATCACCCTGTATATCGAGATAATGACTCATAATTCATAACAAATATTTGTTTTATTTTCTTTGAAACTCTCAGACTTGCCTAACCATCTGAGTCTGGTGGAATATTCACCAGACACAATCATGTTAAAATCTGCCCACGGTGCACTCTCTGTTTTCCAGTAGTAGCATCAGTCCGGTTTTTAAATTACCTTGCCCCCATATATATCGAGATAATGACTCATAATATATATTTGTTTTATTTTCTGTGAAACCTACCTTGTAATTTTACTTAATTTCTTATTATATAATTAATATAGATTTTTAGTCAATAATTAACACCTTTATTATATGTTTACAATTTTCTATATTTTATAAGATAATTTTCAAGACAATGAACATAATTTTAAATTTTTACAATAAAAAAAAGTAACATTAAAAAAAAAATTGATAGTCATTTTGGCCAGGAGTGCTACCTTCATTTTGAAAAGTAGAAATAGAAAAGAAAGAAATTTCATTGGTTGGGTCGGACCCGTAGTACGTATGGATCCTAAATTTGAAGTCCACCTCGGCAAGGATATTTACACCAAAGAATATTTAGAACGGAAAAGAAAAAAACCTTTAAAAACTCTCCTTGTAAACAAAAGTATTCCACATCTTTCTAGCCAATGACTCTCGATGTTCAGCTATTGGTAGAGGTTTATGCTTCCAGTCTTTGAGCAGGCTTATTCGCCTCTAAATTCTCGAAAATTCCACCTGTTCGAAAAACCTTCTCTAGGGCGTGTTTATGACAATCTACTGGCGCAGTGGTCTTCACATTTTTTTGATCTCGTACCCCTAATAAGACATTAATGAAGTTTTAAATTTAGCATCCAATCCTTAAATTGTTACGCAGATGATAGCACCGAACCATCCATAACACTCGATTCTTCCAAACAACCGCGCAAACATCGCTCTTTCGATACATTTAGATTTAAACACACCTAAAAATTGGTAATCTCCCAGCATGTTAAACTGTAATGCGATTAAGACACATTGACTCACATTTCACCTGATCTAATCTTTTATTTTAAATATGAATCACTTACCTCGATGCCTGTGTCTTTTGTAATGTCAAGAAGAGTATCAAAGTCTAATTTTATTTCTTTGTGGCCGTCATTTATTTCCACTATTTTCATCTCATTGAATTTAAAAATATTTCCCTTATTTACATTTATTGTGATATACCCACTTTCGAGTATGTAGGGATTTTTCACCTTTAACAAATGAGTTCATTTTATTGGAAATCTTAAACCGAATTTATACTACTTACTTGACCTGCATTAAACTGGTGATTAGCAATTAAAAACAAAAGCAAATCAAAAGTCCGATATAGCCGTTTTGAAAACATTTTGACTTGTAATAAATCTTCACTGATGTTGTCATTTTTATATCAACGTTTCATTCGCAAAAAAAAGAGAATTTAAATAAAATAGATATTAAATTACATTATAAGTAATAATAAATCACTTTTGACATAATTATACCTTTCGTTTTCAAATTGGAAACACGTATTTTCATATTTATTATAAATTAAATATTAAACTATGTACCTCTCTTCAAGGTCATTTTGTTACGTTTTTTGTTGTTAGAAAAGAGATAGTTATCAATAAATTAATTTTAATGCAAATTCATTTGATATATTCATCAATTATCTATAATAATAAAAAATTGTTTGGTAGGTAGGAGACTAGTACTTTCCTCAAAATAAAGATGATTGTAGCTATTCTACCCCTTGAATCTTTTGCCAAGAGGATTGCCAGATTTATTTTCAATTATAATCGTTTTCCTTTACTGACTACTTGGACAGCAATTCAGAGCTGTCTGTGAGAAATAAAATGTTAATTTATAGGCAAATTTTGAAACCCGTATGGACATCCGGGATTTAATTATGGGGCTGTACAAAAAAGTCCAATATAGAAATTATACAAAAATTTCAAAATAAAGTCCCAAGAAGTTTTGTAAATGCTCCTTGGTACATCAGAAATAGTGACCTGCACCGAGATCTACACCTCGATTCAGTTACAGAAGAAATCCACAAATATGCCGTTAGACACCACCAACGTCTTCACAAACATGAAAATCAAGAAATGAAACAAATGCTCAACGTTGATGATAATGTTCGTCGACTAAAAAGAAGAAAAACATATGAACTATTTAGTTAACAAATTATATTAATTATTCCATTTGGATAATATTAATCTTATTATTGTATACAGGGTGATTCACGGTCGATGGCACGTTAGACGTTTATAGAAAACGAAAGGCAGGATTTTTCTGAAAATTTAGCACCTTACATTTATTTAACTGTTCTATCGATCTAAAATATTTTCAGCATTGCGACGTTTCAGCTTCCATCAAAAACTCGTAGCAACTTTTTAAATAGAACACCCCGTATATTAACACGTTTTTAGAACCGCCCTTTTATTAAAATACTTTTTTGTTAATATTGTCCTATACCTATCTCTATCGGTTTTTGAGATAAAAAATCATTTGTGTTAAATATGGTCCAAAACATGGCCCTAATTAAACTTAAATAAATTAGTGCTCTCAATTCATGGAAAGTTGATATTTTGGTGGTAGCTTAGACGCACCCGAAGTATTTAATTTACGCCGAAAAATAGACTTCATATTATACAGGGCGTGCTAAAATTACTATTATTTCCGGTATTCATAAAAGGGGTCAAAAGTTCGTTTTTTCAAATGAGACCCCCCATATATTTTTCAATAAATTGAAAGATGAAGAAAAATGCTTTAAGACTATATACCATGTCCCTATATCTAAAACATGAAGTTTTCTTAATAAACACCCTTTTTCGTGAAAAATTACATTTTAATGAATTTAATTTTATTGAAGGAGACAATAAAAGAGTGTGTCTTCTGCTGGAATTATAAATTTTATTTATTTATAACGAGACTATAGTTTCGAGGGCTTTGCCTTTCTTAAATCGGAAAATAGAAATTCCCGAAAGCTTTATTTTAAAAATAGCCGCTAAAATATAAACTTCACGAACGCCACCTACAGCCAAAATAATATAACAAGTATAAATTTCAATTCTTGATTTGCGCACCCTGTGTTATCTCTTGTGCACTTGCGCACCCTGTATAATTTCTTAACCTAACCACATGAAAGATGTTAAGCTTTCATTCATAAATTAATTCTTGTGAATACATTGTAATAGACTGATGAAGAGGGCAAAGCCCTCGAAACTATTGTCTCGTTATAAATAAATAAAATTTATAATTCCAGCAGAAGACACACTCTTTTATTGTCTCCTTCAAAATATATTTTGGTTACAGGTCTTCTCCCAATTGGTTTAAAATCGAATTCCACCCTCAGGCAACGTCAGATGTCTGAGCCACTGTAGTCTCCGGCTCTTCAATATTCCCACGGTGTTTTTGTGCGAGTTTTTGGGATATTCAAAAGTGATCCGGGGGGCTGTTTTTTGGATTACCATAAAAAATCGAACTACTGGACCAGTTTTCTATTTTTTTTAATCGACATTTTGACCTGTTTAATTTACTATAGAAAGGTTATTTACAAAATATGGACCGTTTTCGAGTTATTAGCGTAAAAATAAAAAATGTCGAAGGTTTTCGGCCAGCAAAAGTTGTTTTCAAATCAAGATCACAATTTTTTAATAGGTTACAATGTATCCAAGGATACCTTGTACAAAGAAATTGCAAAGAGAGACGGATTGGAGATAAAGAGGATAAAAATAGTATTTAATTAATTCTGGTTATATATAAATTTCATTTAAATATAAATTATAAAAAAAAAATAACTTAATATAATTTCTTTTGTTCAATAGATTAGGTTAAAATTAGATATTCGCAAATTTAATAATAAATGATAAATTGAGATTTGAATTCACGCAGAAAACAGAGTGCAATACGGGCGGGGGATGAACCTCTTAAGAATTATTTAAATGTATTTTCCTTTTCAGTAAAAACAAATAATAATATAAATTATTTAAAAATCGTTGCTTGAAGGAAAGAGGAGAAGTCAGAGAGAGGGAGGAATGAAGACTCTTCTTTAAGCATTGGTGGAGCACACATCTCACTACGCATTGATGGAGAACGGAACAACTCTTTTTAGGCATTCCTTGATAACACACCTCTATACATACATTCATGAACACTACTCATTTTGAGAATATACAACTCACTGAGTATTCATTGTGACTCGTCTATACAAACATTCATCGAGGACGCTTCTCTCTACAAAACTAATTGGATCGAATTGATATTATAATTTCATATTGTATCCTGCTCGATAAACGAAAATCTCTAAATTGGGGTCCAATAATATTTCTTTCGCTATTTCAACGAGACACCGAGAATTCTGCTTCCAAGGTGCACTGCTTATCAACAATCGGTGCAGAAGCTAAACTTCGGGCTCAAAGAAGGAAGGAGAATTACTGTCAAAGGAATTGGTTACCAAGGGAGGAATTTCTGAAATCCAGAAGATTGAAAGAAACGATCATATAACCTTCACCACCAATGAGCGTAACCACCATACTCTTATTATTCTCTCTAACAAATTTCTCTATCTGTTGATATCAAGCAGGGATCAAATACATTCACATTATAGATATTAAATAATTCTAAACATTATCTCTATTATTATTGAAAATTTCCAAATCCTGCTTGTCCATTTAATTTCCTTTGTTTTTTTAATTTTTTTTATAATCAATTTCCTTAATCCATTTTTATTTAATTTCACAGTAAAAGTAGTAAATAAAAGCATAGTAAATTCAGTCAATAATTTCATATCTTAAGCATCAAGAGAGATACCCTGAGGATACACCCACCACTAAAATAAAATTAAATTAAAAAACCAACAATCAGATTATCATAATACCCACTGAAAGGTAGACTTTTATATATATATTATTAACTAAACATTCCATTTTGAATTTTTAAATTTCATTTAGTGTAATTGAAATCCGAGGTTTTCATGTTTTTAACGCTCCTGGAACTGGACTACAACCTTCTATACAATGTTATAAACTCTCTTTCCGTTTCTCGAGGCATCTGTATGGGATGAACCCAGTACTTTCTTTTCTTCTCTTCTTCCTCGTCCAAAAGCAATACTATTACTGCCAGTTCTATATTTAAATTCATTGTGCATTCGAGCCAGGCCACATCCAAACTGAAAAGGTCATCGAGCCAGGCCACCTCTAATCACAGGAGAACACTGACACGGAAAGGTACGGAATACCACTGAATGATACAGAACACGGAAGGCAACGTTGCCGTCACGTCACGGATATGTGTTAATCGACCTTAAGCCTCTCCGTATAGATCCTCAAGCTCTTTTGTTCAGTCTTCTCCATTCTCCCATAGGAGTATCGCTTAAGGGTCCGAAGATCTTCATCCCAACTTTTCGTTCAAACATTATGCCATTAGAACAAATTAATTAAATGATCAGCTAAGTTTCAGGAAAATAATTTAAATTAAAAAGATCGAATCTATTTATCTAGAATCTAGATAGTCATTTTAATTCGAAAGAATGTCTTTTAATTGAAAGGAATATTTTCTTGACTTAATTATTCTTGACGAATTCACATGGGCTTCAGCCAAGATTTCACTAATTTTGCGAACTTTGCCTGTTTTTCCCAGAAGTGTTTTGGGTGGGAATTCTCTATTTTTAAGCTAATAGGTAACATTTATTTATTTATTTATTTTTGGGGTGGGGGGTTAATTTACCTACGAATTTCACCTCTTTATTAACCGACTTTAATTTTAAAAGTCAAGGGAAGTAAATATTTTGTGATTACATTTTCCCTTTTATTCATTCCCCAATATTCAATATTTTATAATCATAGTGTCTTTCGTCATTAAATATTTAAAAGATTAAAAAAATTTACCCTACAAATTTCACACCTTCGTTTTAAGGGTTGAAACAGGAAAGTCTAGGTTTTTTGAATTTTTCCTTTATATGTGTAAATTTACTATCATACGAAATTTTAGCATTCTAGAGTCATTACATATTAATTTAATAGATGTAAATTTACCCAGCAATCTTAACCCCTTCATTTTATGGATTGATAATTTCTATTTCCCCCCTCAACCTCCTTTTGGGGTAAAAATATCAAAATGTTCTATAGCTTTAAGTTAGAAGACATCTGATCTAAATACGGTATTTCATAAAAATATCTCCAGCCGTTTTTATGCCAATTGTGAGCAAAATTTTCTCGGAATGACAGAAAACAGACAGACAGAGATGAATTTTGTTGAGGGGTTATTTCATAACTTTTCTTGAATTGTTTACAGCCAAAATTTGAAGCGATTTTGTCCATTGTACAGACAAATCCTTAATTTTATATTTATAAAAATAGACTTATTGCTAAAAAATTTTCTATATAGATTTAAGTAAAATTTTTAACAAACTTGATATTTTTGGAATTTTCTTTATAATATAATAATTTATTAACACTAGAAAAAGCTATCCCATATCTAATACGGCCGTTACTATATATAGAACATTGTTAACATAACCTATACTTGCTCGATCTACTTGCTACTAATCTTAATTTAATTTATATAGATATAAAAAGTATTACAAAATAATTAATAATTTATTTCATTTGTTATATATGAACAGTTCACAGAGGACATCAAGATACGTATTTATAAGAGCCTAATACAACCCGTCGTTCTTTAGGGGTGCTTGTCCCAGAGCATTAAGATGAAGGAGTATATCTAATAGGCTCTTGGATTTTGAACGGAAAGTTCTGAGGAAGATCTTCGGCCCCGTACTAGATACTGGTACGGGAGAATGAAGAAGACAGTACAACAGAGAATTTGGGGATCCATACGGAGAGGCTAATAACATCGTGGGGATTATGAAGAGCTGGACGAAGTCAGGAACGATCTGGCTGCGATCGGAGAGTAGAAAAACTCAAGAGATAAGAAAGACTAAAGATCATTCCCCAAAGAGGCAAATTTGTTTAGAATCACCCGGTCCTTTGGGCATATTCTCATAAAATAATTAAATATATAATTATGAATAAAGTGGATGCTGTTGATTGATAGATACTGCATTAAGTACTTTACAAGGACATGTTTTTGTTATCTAAATAAATAGTTTAATCAATATTAATTTATTATTCATGAAATAATATTTTGTTATATTTATATTTTATTAGGTACAATGAAATCTATTAAATTATAATATAATGGAAAATGACTCTACATGTGATGACATCCTGATACCATTTTCATTTTATCATCCGGGATATTGTTCAGAATTGTAATCCTGCACGAAAAGTGTTATATTTTTTTTTTTTTTTTTTTTTTTTTGAATATCTTGAACTAGAGTGAATGGACGTTTGAGGGCTGGCCTGCTCCTTTGCGTAAGGATGGTTGGAGCGGTGTCTTCAGGCTGAGCACGTTGAACTGTGTGTATACTGTGGCAGATGATGATCAATATGATACCACAGGCTCCAATGATGTCTCTTTAAAACAATATTAGATCATACAGGGGCGCATTTAGATAGGGGCTAATAAGACTTAAAAGCCCGGGACCAAAATTGATTTATCATACATTTCTAAAAAATTTTCAATAACAATGAACACTTAGTAATTTAATAGAAATAGTAATAGTAATAATAAAATACTAACCATAATTTACAGTATTATTTGTTTTAGTTTAATCTACTCAAATAGAAAATGTAGAAAAATTAAATTTTAATTAAAAATTGGCAGAATGTTATACCCAGCACCTGCAAACACAACATCACGGGTTCGATCACAGCTAGAAGCAAAAATTAAAAAATTAATATTTGCAAAATAATAATATTAACCGATCCTTCTCTCCAGGAACTCACAATTCCTGGCTTTAAAAGAAACTCGGCATTTGCGCCGGATTACTTCAATTACAAGCAACTCGACCACGAACTACGACCATGAACTCAAGAGAAGAAACCACATGTAAAATTAACATCTAAAATCCATTCTTACATCAGTACTTTCAACATCAATACACTAATCCAACCAGACCAGATTCAATGACCTTCTCAACTTTCCAGAACCCACCACGGGAAAAAATTCATGGACACATCTGCAAACTTAAGACATACAAAAAACTTCTGGAGAAATGATATCATTGTGAAGTTAAGGAAGAATCTTGGTTGGGAGGCTTTGAGTTGAGCTTGAGTTGTTTACTAAAAAAGAATTTAGTCTTTTTGATTTAAAGTCGATTCTTCCACATTTTCAGTAGAAGTTCCCATTAATATCTAGTCAAAACATCAAAAATGGAATGCAATAAGGTTATTCCTCTAATATTAGATAAGAATCGATCGTTATTTTTTATTTTAAGCCGATTCCTCCTTGTTTTCAGAAATGGTTACCAATATTAACCGAAACGTCAAAAATCCAATGTAGAATTGTTATTCTTCGAGTATTAGATGAGAAGCGATGCATATTTTTGATTTTAACTCGACTCCTCCATGCCTTCAGCAATGGTTACCAATAATAACCGAAACGTCAAAAATCCAATGTAGAATGGTTATTCCTCAATAGATGAGAATCCATGGCTATTTTTGTTTTAAGTCGATTTCTCTACGTCTTCAGCAAAGGTAACGGATAAGAAAACAACACAGTTGCTATGGTTACTTATAAAATTTGCTGCCAAATTTTTAGCATTTCACAGAGAGAAGCCTATCCATTCTTACTTAAGCAAGGTTAAATGAGCTATATTAAACCCATCAAATGAATAAATTTTAAGGAATTTAAAAAAGTACTATCTTATTCTAGAGTAAAGTACTTTAAAATATAATTTTACTAAAAACTTTATTTAATTTTTTTGTGGTCCCCAAGGTACTTAATTAGGATATTAAATTTCATCGAAATTGGGTAAGTCATTTTCAAAATATTTAGAAAAAACTATAAAAGTACTAAAATAAAGTACTAATGTTTGTGCTCCGATATGTACCAATCGTTAAAATAATGGTAGATTTTCAATTTCATTTCAATCCGTGCAACGGTGTGGAAAAGATCGTGGGGGGAAATACGATAGATAACATCCATCCATTCGCACGCACTTACTGAAAAAATCGCACTTCTTGACGAGACCCCGTGTAAATTTTGGCAAAACCGTCATGTGATAAAATTCAACCTAATTGAATACTATAATTTATGACTTTAATTGAGTCCATGGGTTCCGTAGTCTTTACCTGAGGACCCTTTGAAGTCGCGCTTGCCGGCAGACCGATTACAATACTTTCCCCATGCTTCGCATTGGATAAAGTAAAAATGTTTCCCTAAAAAAATTACTTTACGGTTGAAAACTTTAAAAATTCATGGCTGTTGAGGGTCGAGGGGTCTCACTTGTTCGATTGAGCTAAAATTTTACATAGATAATTTTTTTGTTGATTGGAACAAGATAGGGCTGTAGAAACTAAACTTTTAGAAAGTTGACAAAAAAAGGATCATACTAATATACTATACTAGCTGCAAGGCCCGCCTTCGGCGGCCCTCTTGCTAGCCATGGGGCACGCCCCCTGGACCCCCAGCCGTCGAACCCCACCCACAGCCCCACTCCCGCACCATGCCCCCAACCCCTCCAGCACCCCCATCCCCACAACATGCACCCGTTCCCAGCCCCCGCCCGCACCCCATCCACCCCGGACCCCACCCCGTGCCCTCCAACACTGCACACCACACCCCCACCTTGCGCCCTGGACTACACCCCGCACCACCCCCTGAACCCCACCCTACTCCGCCTCACTCCTCCCCCCCACCCCTATTCCACCCCCGCACCCACCTTCCGCACCCAGTTTTTGCATTTCTAGCCTTCTAGTGACCAACAGATTATGTATACAAAATTTAGTCGAGTTTGGCCCAAGAGAAAGAACTTTCATTTTATGACCATCCCCCCATTTTGGGTGGTTAGTTTTTGCATTTCTAGCTCTCTAGAGGCCCAGAGATTATGTATACAAAATTTGGTTTAGTTTGCTCCAAGGGCAAGAATTTACATTTTTCACCTCCCCCTTTTTTGGGGAAATTTTTCTAAACAAAAGTTGTCAGAAATCACATCTCCTACAACATTGTTCATTATAAAATTTGCTGTAGGGTTAATAGTTTAGGAGTTATTTGATAATTTTCATTCGTGCGCCCCCCAAACCCCCTTCTGGGGTCAAAATATCAAAACGTTATATAGCTAAAAACGTAAGTTAGAAGACATCTGATGTAAATATGAAATTTCATAATAATCCATTCTGCCGTTTTTACGTCAATCGTGAGCAACTTTCCGGAAACGACGGAAACAGACAGACAGACATACAGACAGGAATTTTGTTGAGGGTGTTTTCGTTCATAACTTTGCTTGAAACGCGTACAACCAAAATTTGGCGTGATTTGAACAGACAAAACCTTAATTTTATATATATAGATATATAAAATTACTAACTGAATGGCCGCTGCTCAGTCAATTCAATAGGTACGTACATTGGCCGCGAAGCACAAAAATGTTTATACCTTCTAAAATACTTGAGATAACAAATTCATTTTTATTTGTCGTTGGAATGCGTGAAATTGTTGAATTTTTTAATCATTTTAACTCAAGCCATTTAAAGGAGTTTTATTGGAAGTTTTTCTCTTATTAGCTTTTGAAAATGAAGTAGGAGATAAGATCCTCCTAAGTTTTCATTTCAAAAGCTGTAAAGAGAAAAACTTCCAATATTTTACTTTTTTATTGGAAATACATATTCCTTTTATTTATACCTGGATTGCTTTCCATTAAATCCTCAGTTATTCGATTAAAATTTTAACTCGCTTTCAATTGTCGAGAGAGCGAAAATATCCTTTCTGACAAATAATTAAAAATAGTCCATTCCATCTCGGATCTAGTAGATGACAACCTCTTATGATTTCCTTAGAAATTTAAGCCCTACTTTTATCGGTATTTTGATCTCATTTATTCTTTTTGTTTTTCTTTAAATTTTTCCAAATAGGCTAATTTCATTTTCTCCTCTATTGAATAATATTTCATGCTATTTCAATTTCTGAATAAAACTTGTTAAATGAATAAGTAGATCCTTTCTATTCTCTTTTCCTCTTCTTCTTCATCAAAAGTGCATGGGGAAGGAGATAGAACAAGAAAGAGAGAGTAACCACTGTTAGGAGAGAGAGAAATGGTGAATGTCTTAAGTTTCTTTTAATAAGGAGTTATATCGTATCGTCGTAATTGCTGGCGTTTTAATGCATCAGATCGGCATGGGACAAAAGAATCCCGACCCAGCCCACTTTCACCCTCGCAGCCCCACCATTTCAGAAAACAAAACAGCCGAGAGAAATTGGCTGAATAAAGTGGAAGAATGAATGGGAGAACAACGAAAAACTAACACAAGACAGTGGAAAAATAATGCTCTGCTCTCATTCGATCTGGAGATAATTTAATTTAAACAACGAGAGAGAAAGAGAAGGAAAATGTTTGCAGAGAAAGATGAGAACAGAAGGATTTTAAAATGTAAAAGTTGATAGAAAAAAAAAGATCGGAGTTCATTCGTAAAAAATAATCAGAGAAGAATCAAAAAATAATAGAAGAAATTCAAAGAATAAAAGAAGACGCATAATTAGAGGCTTAACCGACTTCAAAAAAGGAGGAGGTTTTCAATTCGACTGAATTTTAGTATATACGAGTAGTCTTTCAATATTGCTTCTAGTTGTTAAATATTTAAAGGCATACGAGCCTTCAACAATTATTTTTATGAGTAGAATAATAAAAATGCTTAGTGGAACGAATGTTCAAAAACAAATTGATCTATGAACTATTCGACTTAATTAAAAATCGACATTTTGTTAACTTTTAAACTGAGAATACAGAAATTCACTATTATGAACGAAAAGCTGATATAGTATGGCCCGGCTATGTTGAATTAATCACGACTCTACCATGATTACATGGTACGGCCTATTATGTATGGGCGAAAATCAAGAGGGCCGCGTGACATCTTTTCGTGAAATACAGAGTGTTCAAAAAATAGAGATCACGGATTTAAAGGTGGATAATATATAAAAAAAAACAATAAAATGAGTTCATATAAACATGTGTTCGGAAATGCCTAGTTTCAGACCTATATCGATTTTAATATTTAATTTCTGTCATAGCACAACTCATACTTTTAACATTACCTACAATCAAATCATAGTGGTCGTGTACAATGGAAAACAGTCAATTATAAATTATAAAAATATTTAAAATGTCCACCTTGAACTTCATTACAACATTCTAATCTTCGTCTCATGTAGTGAAGAATATGTTCGAAAATTCCGGGTTTATTGTTTTCCATTGTACACGGCCTATGATTTTATTGTAATGTTAAAATTATGATTTGTACTATGACAGAAATAAAATATTAAAATCTTTTTAGGTCTGAAAATAGGCATATATGTTTATATGAAATTTCTTTTATTGTTTTGAGATGTATTATCCACCTTTAAATCCGTGACCTCTATTTTTTAAACACCCTGTATCTATATACAGGGTGCTTCAAAAAAATGTATACACACTTTGAACTTCCAATAGAAAATTTATTTACCGTTCTACAAAGTTAAATTTCAGGAAAATAGAAAGCTGAAAGTCCAATGTAAATGAAACATAAATAACAAATGTTAATACTGTTCAAATTGGTGACCTGCAGCATCAATACAATTCTGAGTACGAGTCACCACTGATTCTGTACATCGTATCAAAACGTCCAATGAGATTTCTCTACACACTGCTTGAATCTCATTCCAAAGAATGTCTAGGTTACGTGGTTTACGTTTGTACACCTCATCTTTTACTGTGCCCCACAAGAAGAAATCCAGTGGTGTAAGGTCTGGAGAGCGTGCTGGAAACTCGATTGGCCCCCTGCGTCCTATCCACTGGCCCGACAAATTTTATTAATTACCTAACAATGCTTGCTGATTCCATATTTCCTGCCATTCGTGCATTATACGGTAATGATGATTTTATTTTCAACAAGATGGTGCCCCGCCGCACTATCACAGGGACGTACGAGCTTACCTGGATCAAAATTTGTCGGGCCAGTGGATAGGACGCAGGGGGCCAATCGAGTTTCCAGCACGCTCTCCAGACCTTACACCACTGGATTTCTTCTTGTGGGGCACAGTAAAAGATGAGGTGTACAAACGTAAACCACGTAACCTAGACATTCTTTGGAATGAGATTCAAGCAGTGTGTAGAGAAATCTCATTGGACGTTTTGATACGATGTACAGAATCAGTGGTGACTCGTACTCAGAATTGTATTGATGCTGCAGGTCACCAATTTGAACAGTATTAACATTTGTTATTTATGTTTCATTTACATTGGACTTTCAGCTTTCTATTTTCCTGAAATTTAACTTTGTAGAACGGTAAATAAATTTTCTATGGAAGTTCAAAGTGTGTATACATTTTTTTGAAGCACCCTGTATCTATATATATAATCCTTAGTGTGTATGTGCGTGATCGACCCACGCCTAAACCACTGAATGTATCGAAACCATATTCACACCATATGTTTGTTTAGTGCTCCGGATGGTTTATCTAAATTTTGGGCCAAATCGGTTTGATTTGATTTCTCACGATTTTATATTTAATCGATTGACAGCTACGATCAAGAAATAGAAAATAATAGGGTTTTACCCCAATAGGTGGCGCTGCGGTCGAGTTTCCCCCTAATGAAAATGTGTTAAGATCATTGTCTAAATTTAAATAAAAATGTAATAGATGAAATTTTTATATAATATATTTAGTTAGTACCTAAATATCAATTTTTTGTTAAATATGCTCAAAATAAATAATATCTACAATCTATAAAAAATATTTTTTATTTTGCTTTCACAATGAGTTAAATTATTTCTTGGAGCTGATTTTTAATTAATAAAATATATTTAATTATAATACAGTTGAACAAAATTATATTGCAAACAAACTTTTGGCCGTCTCGAGACGCTTCCTGCCAGGGCCACACACCCGGAGGGGTAGGTGCAGAGGGCGTGCCGGAGGCACGCCTGACGCAGCTTGTAAATAAATAAAATTGCAAAAGAACAGATCGGTTGAGGGTAGAGTTTAATATTTTCTTATTTATTTATTGTTTTCAATTTTTTAAAGTAAATTTTCAGTTTTTTAAATAATGTTAAGAATCTATACTTTTTATAATTCGACTTTTGAAATTTATTTAATATAAATAATTATTTTATTTATTTTTTTTTCATTTTAAAAATATATTTAAAATACAATTTTCAAATAATAATCTGATTTCAATGTCGAAATTCCACTAAAAGAATGGATTCGAACAAATTAATTATTTTTTTACTTCGTTTTTCTATTTTAATAAATTTAAATCCTCTAACGGTTGCTGATTTGCGCCAATAACACTGTTCATTTCTGATATGATTAATTTCAATAATCCTGTAAATAATTTATTTTTAAAATTTAAATAAATAAATATATTGTAAAAATCTATATCTATATATATATATATATATATATAATCCTTAGTGTGTATGTGCTTGATCGACTCACACCTAAACCACTGAACGTATCAAAACCATATTCACACCATATGTTTGTTTAGTGCTCCGGATGGTTTATCTAAATTTTGGGGCAAATCGGTTTGATTTGATTTCACACGATTTTATATTTAATCTATTGACAGCTACGCTCAAGAAATAGATAATAATAGGGTTTTGCCCCAATAGGTGGCGCTGCGGCCGAGTTCCCTCCTAAATTCAAAATATTAATTAATAGCCCTAATGAAAATGTGTTAAGATCATTGTCTAAATTTAAATAAAAATGTAATAGATGAAATTTTTATATAATATATTTAGTTAGTACCTCAATATCAATTTTTTGTTAAATATGTTCAAAATAAATAATATCTACAATCTATAAAAAATATTTTTTATTTTGCTTTCGCAATGAGTTAAATTATTTCTTGGGGCTGATTTTTAATTAATAAAATATTTTTTTGCAACGAAATTTTCTCTGGAGAGAGACGGACTGGTAGAAATTTTAATTGAATGTAATGGAAGGCAGCCCAGAGTAAGTGAGGAAAGAAAAATTAACACATATAAAATAAAGTGTAATTTATTGGAATCCTTTCTCCTTTCCTTTCAAACCGACGTTTCGGAGGATTTTTCCCTCCTTCTTCAGGGTTTCAAAGGGTCAATGAATGAAACAAAAGGAAACATTTTATTTGTTTCATTCATTGACACTTTGAAAGCCCTGAAGAAGGAGGGAAAAATCCTCCGAAACGTCGGTTTGAAAGGAAAGGAGAAAGGATTCCAATAAATTACACTTTATTTTATATGTGTTAATTTTTTTCTTTCCTCACTACCTCTGGGCTGCCTTCCATTACATTCAATTAATAAAATATATTTAATTAAAATACAGTTCAACAAAATTATATTGCAAACAAACTTTTGGCCGTCTCGAGACGCTGCCCGCCAGGGCCATTTGACCGGGGGGGGGGGGTCAAGGTGCAGAGGGCGTGCCGGAGGCACGCCAGACGCAGCTTGTAGTAGGTATATAGAAGTAATAATTATATGTAAAATTTCGTAAATTCACCCTTCTTGACATCTAGTTATCGGGAAAAAATCTCTCAAAAGAATAATATTGAAGGAGACAATAAAAGAGTGAGTCTTCTGTTGGAATTATAAATTTGTCTCCTTCAAAATATAAAAATTATGCTATCCTCAGCAAAAAACTTTCAAATTAAAAGAATAATAGCTTTTCTTCCCTTAGCGCCTTTAGGCATTGATGATTTTCGCCAATTGAATTTGCTCAAAGTGTATTTATTTTTTTCTCATTATGTATAAAAACGTCTAAAGCCCATCATACACATTTCAACTTGTGTTGTCCAACTGGTTGTGTTTTGAGGTACATGTTGAACAGCGAGAGACCAAAACCACAGTGGAACCATATGAAAAATTGAATAGAATTTGGACTCTCTAGCTTCAAATCTTCCTGTTCGTTTGTTGAATGATTTTATAGATATTTTAAGCCGCTGTTTTATTAAAACCATAAACAAATAAATTGGTGTTTTTTCAATTTCACTTTTAGAAATAACTGGTTTATTTGATTTAAAACCAATTAATAGTTCATGTCAAATATCAATTGAAATTAGGAAATTTTACTAATTAAATGTTTAATTTTACTAAAACATAATGTTTTAAAATTTATTTCTATCGAACGAGGAGTCCAATCAGCAAGCCCAGCTCACCATAAACGGTTTGACCGGTCATAGTCTATCACCTAAACCAATTACACCAAATACACACACATAAAGACATAAACACATAGCATGTTAAAATGTAACTCTTAACTTATTATTCCCGGAACAATACAAATAAAAGGTGTAGAGAGCTCCAAATTGGTAATTTTTTGTACATGTCGGCGTGTAGAAATGGATAAACTTAAAATTATGAAAAAACGTCACTAGTTTCCTCATTCTTTCAGCGTGCTTATTAAATATACTATACATTCTTAAGCAACGTAAATTATAATAGATATATTGTTTGAAATTATTGTAGGGGAGTTGATTTTTGACGAGTTGAAAAACTTGTGAAACGTAAAGGTACGTTAAAAAGCAATGCAATTTTAATTTTAGACTGATTATCAGCTAATGCAGGAATACATCAAGGTTTTGGTTCGAATTGATTCACCAGAAATACTCCAATACGTTTGTCTTTTTAGATTTCTGGTAAACTAATTTGAAAAAGAAAATTGGGGGATTTATTTAAAAGGAGGGGTTGCTAATGAAAGTCACGTGATGCACCACACGTTATTTAAAAGACAGACATTCTGGATACAGAACGAACATTCTCCGATATTCTATTCTTTAATTTATACATTCTAGCTTAATCAAAACACACAAACTGGCAACAAGAACCATTTCGAGACAAATTCGACCCCCCTCCAGCACGGAACCCATTTGAGATACAGAGCTGAAATTATTCAAATGTAATTATGTAATCCATCTTGAGGAGATGTACCAAATTTCAATAATATAGCTTAAATATATTCTGAGATATGGTCCTGAGAAAATAGCTAATTTTTGCACTCACTCACTCACTCACTGACAGGTCATAAAAACCTATAGGGTACTTCAAATCATTCCAGCATCACGAAATTTCGCCGTAGAGTTTGTAGCACAAACAAAGGAAAAATTCCAAAAATCCAAACTTTCCATCTTTCAACCCTTTCAGAGAAAATAGTAGATCTCTCAACTTAATTATTCTTGGCGAATTTAACTTGGCTACACACTAGATTTCACTACTATTTCGAACTTGGCCTGTTTTTTCACAGAATGTTTTGGTTGAGATTTTTTCTTCATTATTAATTAAAAATTTGAAAATTTATAGTGAATTCAATACTTTGCTCAAACCGGATGGCAGCACGATGTACTGAGTAATAAGTAAACAAAAAGAACAGAAGAATTATTATGATCTTAATAAATAATATATAGCAGGAAATAATTAATATTGAAATAATAAAAGAGGGAATCATAATTTATAGACAAACAAAAATACACTAACTAGACAGAAAACAAGAGAGACAGAGTTACAGATGAGTAGATTGAGTTATTTAATTTTGGGGGTGTCCCTTAATTAGGTGAGGCGATTTTGCTCATTTTTCGACCCACCCTCCCTCCTTGGTGAGAGGCCGTGAAATTTGGCTCGCCCCCCCCCCCCCTAATCTCACTTGAGTTTTTTTCAAAATGCGTATTTTTAATGTAAATACGTTATTATCGGTATTGTAAAATAATTATTATTTCTTTCAATCCAACGTGTGGCATATAGGCTTGTCTTTTAGTGTAGTGTGAGTCCTGTGAATGAATTTCAAGATGATTGAAGAGCGTTCATTTAAACAGAATTTTAATCAAAGTATAAAATTAGATAAATGTAATAGAAGTACAGTATTAAGTACAAGACAAAAAAACAAAGCTACAAAATGTATTTAACAACGAACTATTACTTGGTATGGATTGTTTGTTACCATCTAGTTAAAATTGACGATATTTTACAAAAATTTGCCCAAAATTATGATATTCACTTAGAATCCCTAAAATCGGACTCAACAATAAAATTGAAAAATAATATCCAAATTAATAATTTAATTCAGTTGGCAGAAATGATAAGCATTTACAAATTAGCCTTTATAGAATTTTATAAATTGTGTAGCATTTCTCTTACAATGCAACGATTTTCTTGTATGCTCGTGGCTTAAAGACTTATATTTAACTAATTCCACGATAAACAAAAGATTAAGTATGTGATTTAGGAATAATTCAGGTTGAAAAAAAAATGACAAAACTTTAGATTTAGAGGACATAATAAATGAATCTCCACTTCAACATAAGAATTCTAGATTAATATAGCCTTAAATATACCTATAACGTTGGAGAATCGATAGAAGACAGCCCAAGAATAATGAAAAAATAAAATTCTGAATAAAATAAATTTATTATAAAGTCATTTTTGAAGAAACGTCGGTTTTTAAGAGAATAAAAATGACTTTCCAATAAATTTATTTTATTAGTAATTTTATTTTTTCATTATTCTTGAGCTGCCTTCCATCCATCCATCCATATTTATATTTGGTATATATATGTATATGTTAATTTACATCGAGCAGAGAGCAACCTCATTTGATTTCTCTCTATGAATCAACAACGCTCGTATTATATTAAAATTGAGTTGCTATTTTTTAAAAAATCAGTAATTTCTTGTTTTCTCCTACAACTTAGACTAACAAAAGAAACTTTGGACGGCTCTATCCAAAATATATTATATCTATCTATATATATTCTATATATTTGACAAAAGTTTCACTTACTTACTTATTTGGCGACCCGTTCCTCAGTGCGGCGGTTCGGTACACACGGGTCCAATCTATTAGAGATAATGTTATTATTATAAGTTGAAAGTGGGATGAATGCAGAGGTGTAGCCAAGAAAATTTTCATGGTGAGGGGCAATCCACATAGGCAAATATTTAGTGGGATTTTTTTTTGTTAAAGCAAATAGGTACTTCAAGAAATTAAAAAAGAACATAATTCTTGATTAAACATATGAAATATATTTAACTACGGTTAGTTAGCCATAAGAAACGGTTTGTCGTTGCCATTACTCATCCCATTAGTACTGCCCTTGGAGGGAGTTCTCACCCCCCCCCTGAGGCTACGCCCCTGGCTGAATGAATAGAGTAACGAATCATAGATAATTCAGATTTTATGTTGTTAAGTCCTTTCACGTGTAGGTAACACTTTAAATGTTTATTAATCGCGACACAACTTACAAATATCTTATTAATTAGTAAAGTTTGTTTTCTATAATAAATTAATTTCACAAGGTATTAATGGCCACTTGCACTTTAGTTAAAGTTTAAAGAAACTAGGACAGGAAGAAGAGACATTAAGGGCTGTTCGGAAGTTAGAAGTAATAGAAGAAAAAGAGAAAGTTGAAGAAAGCAGCCAGGCAAACGGCAACAGAAGTCAACCAAGTTTTTTTTTGTCTCTTTTTAGAGTATAAGTAGTACTTAAGAGCTATTTAGAAATTACCATTAGAAGCAGTAAAACAGACAACCCGCTCACATTTTCTCATAAATTGTAATTAAAGAACTAACTTTAAGGGAAGGGAGAAAAAAGGGTCGTTTCTTTTTTCATTTAAACAATTGAAGGGTTTATTCCATTGAAAAAGAAAAAATTTAAATAGCTTTTCTAAAACTTATTGCTGTAATGTAAATTCTCCATAACAAAAGTTTATCAAATTAAAAAAGAGCGTCATTATATTAGGTAGGTACTAGTGAAGAGAGGGAAATCAAAGTATAATTTTATATGAAGTGTTTACATTAGAGCAACAAGCAGACCAACTACAAGAGCTACACAAAAACAAAGGTCTGCAAAATTTATTTTTTGAAAATTTATTTGTATTATTGAATAAATCAATTGAGTTGAAAGATCTATTTCAGTCTAATCCGTTATATTTTTACTTTACCATTCAGGGTATGGTCAAGTATTGTAATCGTGGATGAAAAAGGTGTTTTTTCCTTCTTTTTTTCGAAATATCTCAAAAACGGCTGAAACTATTTTCATTAAAAAAAATTGAGCGAAACCATGCCATTTTGGTCTACAAAAAAGCTTTAATAAGTGAACATCGAAAAAATTATATTTTTCGAGATAATAATTCTTTTGTCAAAATGTCTGTTAGTTAGTCTGTTAGTCTGTAGATTACCAAATTTTTGTGGACGAGCTAGCTCAAAAACTAGTGTGAATATCGAAACCAAATTTCACAAATAGTTTTGGTCCGTCGAGATTAAGAACTGATTAAATTTTGGTGCATATCGACCCAAAATTAATGGGGGTGGAGGGGGGGTGGGGGTTAAAAATTAAAAATCTAGGCCATTTGAGCAAACTCAACCAATTTTTGAATACATAATCAGTGGGACTACTCCAGAAGTCTAAAAATGCAAAAACTAAATTTTTATTAAAATGTTCTCCCAAAGTAGAACTGAAAATCTTTAATAACAATGAATATTTCCTAATACGCTCGGTCTCCCAGGCTTATAATGAGTTCAGACGGACCATCATTTTGTTAGTTGTGGCCAATGTTCCCTCCAATTTTTTCGCTGACTGCGCGGTACAAAAGTATATGGGAGCAAAACTATTCAAAACGTATGTAAAAGTGTGCAAGTGGGGGGGGAAGGGGGGGTCATGTGCCGATTTCAAAAAAAAAATTGACCCACTAAAATGTACTTTTTTTTGTCAAATTTAGATTTTTGCCATTTTTAGATGCAATTCTTTTATAAAATGAAAAGAAAAAAAAAAAACTGACTAAGCCCATCGTGCGTGGAATACAAAAACGGCTGCGAAACTTTCGAAAAATGAGTGCTCGACCCCGCACCCACGCAGCTTAGGGGGAACTTTGGTTGTGGCCTCTGGGTCATTGAATTTCATCCATTGGTGAGCTTAACAATGAGCCCGCCCCATGACATTCTTGTAATCAGAAAGTCACTTAACTGAAAGAGAACTCTATCATTGGTGGCCGAAGAAGACCCGTCCTTGGAAAAGCTCTTTCGTTTCTTGGAAACTCCTTTGGCTTGCCTAGTGACTTTCAGAAAGCTTGGCGATTGGTTGGTTGCCTGATGCAGCGTCAGCCAATAAGCAATTCTCGTTTTTAAAATATGTATTACTCACAGGCTAGTCACACTAGTAATGAATCGACTTATTTTTCTTATTATTATTATTATCATTTCCGTCCATAATTTGTATTAATTTGAAAGTTTATAATAGGAAAATAAGGACAAGTTTTTATGTGTGACTTTTTTATTATTATTACTCTATCGTCTAACCAATGTGAACCTGATAAAGTATTGGAATCAGTCTTTTGCCAAGCGTGACTTCAAAGGGTCCTAAGATAGACGACGGAACTCATGGTCTCAACCAGGCACAAATCGTAGTAGGTATAATATATATATATATATTCATTTAGGTTGAATTTTAGCAGGTGACGTTTTTCCCAAAAAATTACATGGGGTCTCATCCAGAGCCAAAAGTGCGATTTTTAGTGGGTCCGGATGGATGGATGGATGGATGTAGGCATAATTATATTTTTTTTCGACTACGATTTTTTCCTCACGTTCAACCGATGAAATGAAAACTGTCATTACTTTAACAAAATGAAGCGCTGATTAGTTTTTGGTACATAACGGCACACAACATTAGTAGGTAAGTACTTAATTCTAGTGCTTATTTAGTTTTTTCTAAATATCTTGAAAATGACTTTAGTAATTTTGATGAAATTTAATATTCTAATTAAAAGAAAATGTTAGGTAAATAATAAGTTTTTTAGTAAAATTATATTTTAAGGTACTTTATCCAGGAGTAAGATCGTATATTTTTCTAAATTCTTTAAAATATATTCATTTGATCGCTTTAATATAGCTCATGACCAAAATATCAAAAATGGAATTAAATAAGGTTATACCTCTAATATTAGATATAAAATTGACTCAATTAAGGTCACAAATTGTAGTATTCAATTAGGTTGAATTTTAGCACGTGACGATATTGCCAAAAAATACCTGGGATCTCGTCGAGAGGCCAAAGAGTGCCATTTTTTTGGAAGTGAGTGGGGATGGATGGATGGATGGATGGATGTTATCGTTTTTTTCGTCCACGATTTTTTCCACATATTTGCACCGATTAAAATGAAATATTAAACCTACCTTTCTTTTAACAAAATGAAGCGCTGATTAGTTTTTGGTACATATCGGTCCACAAACATTAGTACTTTATTTGGGTACTTTTTTAGTTTTTTTTAAATATCTTGAAAATGACTTAACGAATTTTTATGAAATTTAATATGCTAATTAAGTATCTTAGAGACAAAAAAATGGTTAAATAAAGTTTTTAGTAAAAGTATATTTTAAAGTACTTTACTCTAGAGTAAAATAGTACTTTTTTAAATTCCTTATTTTACCAAAAATTTAAAAAAAAACTTTAAAATTTATTCATTTGATCGGTAATATAGCTCATTTAAACTGTCAAGTAACATAGATAGGCTTTCTCTAAATGCTAAAAATTTGGGAGGAAATTTTATAAGTAATTCATAGCAACGGTGTTGTTTTCTTACTCTCCGTTACCTGCATGACATAGAGGGATTCAGATAAAATCCAAACAGCGTTTGATTTTGACCAGCATTTGAGAAATAAACCATCTCTATATTGGATTTTTGACAAGCCTTCAGTTGTTTGCCATAAAAGAATTTAGTCTTTTTGATTTTAAGTCGATTCTTCCACGTTATCAGTAGAGGTTGCCATTAATAGTCAAAACATCAAAAATGGAATGCAATAAGGTTATTCCTCTAGTATTAGATAAGAATCGATCGTTATTTTTGATTTTAAGTTGATTTCTCCATGTCTTCAGCAATGGTTACCAATAATAATCGAAGCGTCAAAAATTTAATGTAGAATTATTATTCCTCAAGTATTAGATGAGAATCGATCGCTATTTTTGATTTTAAGTCGATTCCCCCATGCCTTCAGCAATGGTTACAAATAATAACCGAAACGTCAAAATTCTAATGTAGAATGGTTATTCCTCGACTATTAAATGAGAATCGATATTATTTTTGACTTAAATTCAACATGAACTACAATTTGCAAGTGATATCTGATTAATAATAAAGGAATAAACATATTAATATTTCAAGTGAATTTGGATAAAGTTTAGCAACGATCCGTTGCAGTTTATTTTCTTTTTATTGTTTTTCTTTTGTGTGTACACCATGAGAGGGTCTATATTAGACCTATCTAAAATACATTAAGTAAATTAATAAAACGCTTCACTTATATAAGCTGATGCTTTTACTTCATGAAAAGGATCAATGTATTAGCATAAGTATTTAATACGCGTATGTTCAATCGACTATCTCTAAGAGAATTAGCTGAAGGCGTGTGGAAACTTTTCCCTCAAGAATAGTGTGTTTATATAGATATGTATATGTACCTATATAGGAAAGTTTTTTAAGTCTGATTATATTTTGTAATTAATTTTTTGTTAATATTAAATTTAAAAGGGAAAGACTAACTGATGTGAAAAGACGAGATATCTATCATCATCAGATAATTAAATGAAAACATTTTACGTTCGTAAGGATATATCAGGTGGAAAATTTTTAATCGGTTTTAGTCTTGGAAAACGATTATGCAACCTAACAGGATGGGATTAAAATATTATCTGAAGCGTATATTGAATGGATTTGATCGGAATTCTACCACACCACTTTCTCTTGATTATCAAATCAATATGGATCAAAATGAATCCGAGCATGCAAAGAAAAGAATTTCAAAAATGTGTGCAACTATGCTGTATTGGTAGACTTATCAGATAAAACGAAACAGAATTAATAAATTTTCACTTTAGTAAAATACTAAATTCTCTCATTTGATTTTCAATTAAGTTGAGTCTTTTGTCGCATTTATTTCATATTTTTGGGTTCTATATAAGAATAAATAAAAATGGAATGTGTAGGACTTGTTCATCTGTTCTTATGATACATCTGTAGCAAATCTAAACACTCTAAGTTAGAAATTTGAAATTTTTACAATTGACTAGAATTTGATGATCCGAAGATATTAAATCGTTAAAGACAAAATAAAATTTGAATCCCCTTCGGAAACATAAGTGGAAATCAAAAATCAAATCAAATGAGGTACTATTTTATAAATCATCGAGAAGTTAGTTTTAACTTGTAAACTCCTGATGATGGACTAATAATCCGAAATATATTGAGTTTGTATAAACCTCTTTGAGTTTTATTTCATTCACTGTGAAACTACACACCCTTTACTTTATTAATTAATATCATGTTTCACCTAAAACCTATACCACTTTCCCTAAGTAAAATCATCGAGAAGAGGATCCATCTTGACTTCAAGCTGACTTTCTCAGCTGTAGAGTACCTATGTCATTCAGAGAGATGGAATCGTTGAGAGGTAATGTTTTTGGGACTCTACATTTGGTCCCCGTGGATCCCATCTGCATTCCACCATTCATGATAACAGGAGTAATCAAAATAATTTAATTTTAAGAATCTTAATTGCGTCACAATTGTATATATTAATAATAATAAATCTCTTCTAATGAAATTACGAAGAAATAATCGTCTCCTAAATCAGAGTTTTTATGGTTAATCCTTATTCTTATTACATATTATAAGGCTTTAGTATTCATTTCCTTAGAAATTGAGCCTGAGTGACAACAAAGTTATCCAGACCCATGGGGCATAAAGTACAGGCGTAAAAATTTCTCTTAAAAATTTAATCTGCAATTAGAACATTTCTCTGTCTAGTGAGTCTAAATTGTTATTCCTTGATTTAGGAATCTTAAAAATTTCATGGAACTTACATAGTGTAAAGTACTTTCAACGAAAATTATTTTCAAGGCTATAAATATAATTAATTTAAATGAAAATTAAATTAAAGATACTGAAAAGAAAATTTGGCGCCCATCATCGAATGTTAAACCATATTAATTTATTATTATTATTATTATTTTTAAATGTCATTAAACAAAGAGAAAATCTTCTAATATATCATTAAACATTTTATGTTGCAATTTTTATTTTCACTTTCCTGGACCAAGTTACCTCTAAATATTACCGAACACTAATTCTATTTTTTATTTTCTTAAGCCAAGCATATTTTTAGATGTTCAAAAAATTTCAGCAGCCCCTATATTTTAATCATTAATGAGACATCACAGATCTTCTTGTAACTGCTAATTTATCATTAAATTCACTAACTAGTTCAATTAATTTTAATTATTTTACAAGAAATTGAATATGGCTGGGTTGAAATGGTTTGTGAACCATGTAGGTAAGAGACATAATGAAGTCTTATGAAAATTAGTCCCAACACTAGCACCAGAAAGTTATTTAGGTTAATAGACTCAGAAACTTATTAGGTTATCAGAATTATTAGTGCCTTAAGCAACTGAGGGTAATAATTTTATTGGCAATTTTCGCAAATGACTCAAGTCAAAGTCGCATCTCGCCCCAGGGGTAAGTTGAGATAAGCCTGAAAAATCATCTCACTACTAAATGTTGACAAACAATTTTATTTTAATCATGAAAACCATTATTTGAAGTAGTTTTAAAATAATTATTAATATTTATAAAGTCAAGTTCTGAAAAATTTCACTTTAAGCATTTATCAATGTTAAGAAACTCCAAACAACAAAAGTTTTATGTAGGGGAGATCGGGGCAAGACGGGATACTTAACAAAAAACAGCTGTAGTGAATAAAAAAAAACAATTGAATCTGAAAAGTAGGTCTTTATTAGAACAATATTATGTAGCAGGCTTTCCCAACCTGGGATTTGCGGACCTACCTTAGGGAGTCCGCTGACAAAGTAAAAATAAAATTATAAAGGATAATGGCGGCTGAGGAACTAATATTACTGCCCGCTAAAATCATGGTTTCTGTTATGTTGGAAGAAAAAGCTGTAAAGGAATTAAATATAATATAATATTTTTCCAAACCCAGACCACGGAGAAAATTGGATTATGGACCCATTTCATGTAAATGTTACAGACATAACAGCTCTGAAATCTATCCAAGAAAATCAATTACTATAATTGAAATAAGTTGTGATCCGACTTTAAAAAGAAAATTTAAAAAAATCTGCTTTAACAAATTTTTGGTTAAATTTAAAATCTGATTATACGAAGTTTTCGGAATAAAAACAGTGAGGTGTCTTAAATTTCAAAAAAGGTAATTCTTTCGATGGTATAACTCTTTAAATTCTAGTCAATCTATGCGACTATGAGGGTCAGATTTGTTTATCGAGCCAGAGGTACAACCTTAGAAACTTATTCTTACATGATATATTTGTAAAGAGGTGAAATTTTATTCTAATACTGACTGACAAAGAATTTTACTAACGAGTGGTTCCTTGAAAGTTCTTACGTAAATAATGAGTTTTTCCAGAAGATTGAAGCTCAGAAAATCGAATATGGCACACGGGCTCGATTCATAATAAGGATGAAATGGTTCCGCAAACATACAATTCAACATATGAAATTTTTTATTGAATATTTTTAAAAAATTTTACTTTCGGTTTCGAAAAATATATCCAATTAAAACAGGTGTAAATTTGCATAATATTGGCATTATGTTTGTGTGATATAAAATTGTTTATTTGAGTAAATTAACACGGCGTTATATTAGTGTAATGATTAATATTTTTATCTATATAAAAAATATTTAATTTTTTGAATTTCTTTTAGTCTTAAAAGGAAAAAACGTTATAATTAATTAATTCACATAGGTACTTGATAAATAAATATTTATGTGCACAAACGTTAATAATTTAATAATTTAGAATACGCTAATAGTCATAGAATTGGATAAGTGATTAATTTATTTCATCTATTCTGTATAGATAGTAAGTATTTTACTGACATAATGAAAGTACATCTCAGTGTCGCCTGTGAGTGGCAAGTATGCATTCGAAAGGAACGACCTGTATTGGCGGTTGCATCTTTAGGCTCTAAATATTTATTAAAAAATATTTGATTGTTAATTCAATTTTTAAACAAATCAAATAATTTTTATTTTAGTATTTAAGAATTAAATTCAACTTCCCTCGGTATGCCCAGAAGGCTTCGCCTGCTTTCCGAGTGGCCCTAGTATTGAATTCACTCCATTTTTTTGATGATTAATTTTAACTTCTATGTCAAACGGGTCCCGTTTCTAAGCTTTGAGATTAAGAGGAATCTTGAGATGATTAGGTCGAAGAATTCGTCTGCCTGTTAGTTTCTTTAAGTGTAAAAAATGAGCTTAGTTTAAATAGTTTGCTGATATTTTCTTTTTGAGTTGCAATTTTTTTTCATTTTTCTAAACCACTTAAATATGTTCTTTTCGACATAATAAAATGAGACTACAAAACTACGCACAACACTTTATTAAGATACTTAATAATCTATAAGTAATAAGTAGAGACCTCCAACGACTCTTACATAAATTTGCACTTTCCTGCGAAAAATTCCAACTCAAGATATCCTCGAAAAAGACGAAAACTCTCACAATAGCGAGAGAACCAGTACGTTGTAAGCTACAACTTTATAACACCATAGTAGAACAAGTGTCATCCTTCAATTATCTCGGCATTCAGATTACCAGCTCCGAAAGCGTTAGCGAGGAAGTCAGGCTCCAATCTATTAAGGCGTCCAAAATATCAGGATGCCTGAATGAAACGGTTTGGTCAAACAAGTTTCTGGGAACGGAAGCAAAAGTTCGCATCTATAAGACCGTTGTGCGACCAATTTTGACATATGCGGCCGAAACAAGAACTGACACAGCAAAAACAAGAAAAATATTGGAAGTTTGTGAGATGAAATCGCTACGCAGAATTGCGGGTAAAACAAGGATGGACAGGGTCAAAAATGAAGATATTAGGGAAAAGTGCAATATACAAAATGTCAGCGTATGGGTCCAAAGGAGAAGAACAGAATGGAGGGCACACGTATTGCGAATGAATGAAGACCGGCTGGTGAGGAAGGTACATGACAACATCCCTACCGGGAAAAGAAGACGGGGCCGTCCAAGAAAACGATGGAAAGACGCTCTGGAGTAAACAGGCTTTTAGCCTAACAATAAGAAGAAGAAGAAGAAGATAGAGATCGGATTCCTATGCAATTGGATATTTTGTTTGCCGCCACATACGACACAGATCAATTATCTATCCGAATCATGCATCTAGGATACTGTAGCTTAAATTTTATAGTGCATATTTTTGCATATTTGACCAATATTGAATAAAATTGCTATTTGAAGAATATTGCATAAAATTGCATATTTAAAGGATTTTTTGTCAAATATTGCCAAATACAGATTTTTTAAAAGTAAATTTTCGGAGAAAGAATGAAAAAAATGAAGAAATATAACAGGAGGACACTAATTTAAATTCGAAGTAAACTGAAATAAGCATCAACGACAAGAGTTTAGTGTAGGACTACGAAGTAGGAAGTTGCATTTCAAAGGATGTAAACCGAGGGGTGAACCGTGATTGGAATTAAGTGTACACGTCTTTGGAATTATGTGGAATTATTTTGGAATTCATTAGATAATGCTCCTACATCTATTGTCTTCTACTTGGAAATGAAAGTGGAAGTGGAAGTAGGTGTACACGATATTAGGTCGCGGTTCACCCCTCGATGTAAACGTATCTACAAAAAAACAACCTGAAGATAATTTAGAAAAATACTTGTGAACATAAATTATTCACAATTACCATCAAATTTTAATTATTTTTGAGATACCTACTTTGTTAATTATTTCTTTATTATTATTAATATTTTTTTTAATGGCCTACGATAACTATAGCCCATTTTGGCCATTGAGTGTTCGTGTGTGTGTGTGAAACTTTTGTAAATTAGTGTATTGATCAGATTATAGCCGGTCAAATATTTGCATTATTTTATTAGTTTATTATTTGTACGTCAATAAGAAAAGCTTGTTAATATAAAAAGAATACAATACAATACAAATAAAACTACCCGCCCACTCTCGTATTTTTCCGTTCACATTTTTTGAAAAATTATTATATTTATTATGTTGATTTTATTCAAGATCACCTATTATTTCTTTGAGTTTAAAGATTTTTTAATAAATTGAATATAATGAGAATTTTGTGCATCTTTTTACGCAATAAAAGTACATATTTGACACTTGTGTTGGGGCCATGAGTTCTAGAAGTTAATTCAAATTAAAAATAGCTATGAAACATGTAGTTCGAGCGGCGACCGACTGATGGCGCTGCGTTTGCTCGCAAGGAACAAATTGTTACAATCAAACTTATTTGGAATATTCTGTAAAAACAATTATAACATTTAAGTTTACTTATCAACTCCGCCATAGCCGGTCCCAAGCCCGTGTTGAGAAAGGAGGAGGGTTTCGAGTGAGGTTAGCAACCTGCTAGAATAAAAACACTCATGCTCGAAGAACCAGAGATAAGCCTCGGAATTGGACGGACGACACGGTATCGACCCCTGCTCACTCACGGAATATGAATATGAAACCCCAAGGAAAAATAAAAAGAAAGTGGAGGAGGGACAGTCCCTTAAGAGTAGCTGCCTGGAACACCAGATCCTGGAATAATAAATCACAAGAGGTGCTCTTGGAACTTTCTAGGAATAAAATCGACATTTGTGCAATATCAGAAACTAAAAAAAAGGGTAAGGGAATGATGACATATCAGGAATATGTCCTGTTATATAGCGGTGTGCCAAAAGAATCTAGAGCAAAGGAAGGAGTTGCAATAGCAATTCCTTACAGAAACTAGAAAAGTTCAGTCAGTAAATATGAATATATTTCGGAACGGATTATAGCATTATCACTCACTTCACTTCTACCTTCACATCTTGCTTTGGTATACGCCCCAGACTACAAAATGAAGTAAGTAAAAAAGACCTGTTCTATGAAACTTTACAAAACTCCCATGAGAAAAATCCCCAGGATAAATAGATCCACTCGTGATGCTAGGGAGACTTTAATGCAAATAGGTTACAATGTGATTAATGGAATCGCTTGTTCTTGAAAAGTTATAATAATGAAAATGGCGTTATGTTTGTCAATTGATATGACAGACACACAATTAACAACGCATTTTCAGAAGCACAAAATTCAACACAAAGGTTACAGGCCAAAACACCATCAGACATCGACCACCGATTATATTACATAGGCAAACCTACAACCCAATATTAGAGATGGTATGACGTTCTGGAAGAAACAAACCTATAGGTTTAAAAATAAGAAGAAGAAGAAGAAGAAGAAGTTTACTTATCGTATCACTTGATACGTATACTACACTGTAATATAAATTGGATATTTCTCAATAAACTGATAAATTAACCTCGTTGAACACAAAGGCAGACAAAGCAGAGACTTAATTTCTGCGGGAATCTTTTATATGCTTTGACTTGAGCGAGATTAATCAATCATCTCACCACATCCGGTATTTGATTCATTTCTTGTCCTGTAACCTCTCATCCCTCGAGGCTATACCTCTTCTCACTAGCGAAGGTGAATCATAAGCTTGAGACAGAGACGAATCTCGCCTACCAAATCCTACCCACGCTCTGCTCCGTGAGGTCAGAGGATCTCGCTGCGTCGCTGCGTTCCGCAGGGTTTGTCGCCACAGCTAACCATCCCACCAAGGGTAACTCCTCTCTACCCCCGGTAAGAGGCAGGACATTTGGTCTCTATAGTTTACTTTATATATATTTTTTTATAGCACTCCTTCAAATATAATCTTTTTGATTTCAATTTTAATTTTTTAGTGCATAAAAAATTTATTGTGTTATCTTTTACTGCATTTATTTGCATATTTCAACGTTTTCTGCAAATTACTTGCATATTTCAGCATTTTTAACTGATTATTTTATGGCAGATTTTGGCAGATTTTACTCTACATAAAAATCCGGTCTCTAGTAATAGGCAAATAAGCAAAACGAATCGTTTAAGTTTGAGACATGAGGGGAATCCCCATCCAACGACAGCGTTGACATTATTACTATAAGTGACCTATAGAAGGCATATTTTCGCATTTTTTTTTCTGTACCTGCCTTGATAACCAAGTTGACGGTAAGTTGGCGTAAATCTACTGCCGCAAGCAAACGCAACCTGACGTTAAGATGACTACATAAATTTTAAGTGCAAGTTAAACTACGATGATGGCATTTCGAGGTCCCCATCAAGCCAGTGGGGCTTGGGCTTGTGGTAGTCGTGCCCCTCGTGCTCTTATGGAAAAGATGCAACTGATGGACATACTACTTCAGTTGCAAAACATACTGAATCATCATAACTCCTACATACTCATTTACAGATTTTATATTCCTAATTAAAATTAATGTTGTATTTATTTTTGTATGTTTTCCATGTATGTATAATTTTTCACCTTTTCAACATTTGCTCAGGGATGAGCTCAGAGTTTTTTAAATAATAGTAATTTTGTAACAGTCATTTTAAAGAATGTTTTTAAGCAGAGCGAGGCGATAGGCCATTTACTTTATCAATTTACAGTATTCAAAAAAACATCAATCCTCAACAGGTAATCAATTTTGGACGCCATCCCGTTAGGAAGGATAGCTGCAGAGAGCGTACCGAAGGCACGCCTTTCGCTGCTAGTCTGGAATAAAATGAGATAAAGTGTCCATTATATAAATACGAAGATTATACATTATAATTAAGCTTGTTGGGTTAATGAAAATTTCTTAGCATTTCCACAATAATCCCAAAAGTTAACCAAGTTTCTAAATCACATTCCACAATCCTTGGGGTCAACTAAGTTTGAAACTAATTAAACCCTTTGATCTGGAAAGTTCAAAATGTGAACAATCCGTGGTAGAATTTGCAAATGGGATCATTTATCCAAACATATATTCAACAAAATAAGAAATTCATTTAATACTGAAAATAAATACGAAATTAAGACAGTTCAAGCTCCAATTCTTTATTCTATAAATAAAATTGATATATTTGTTAGTTTCTTTTATATCGAAAAATAATGAATATATAGTATAAGAAAAATATGAGCAAATAAATTTTAGAAATTACTAGAGAGTATAGTAGAGTGATTAGTAGAGTGAATTTTAAAAATTTGCTTATACCAAATAACATTGTAATTTAGAAAACTGACTGACAGTAAATACATATATCTTTACCAGTGGCCTGCGGTACATGGATGCTGTTGATGCTACGCATCCCTAAAATTTCAAAACGTCAAGAGTATTTTCATACCTTGTCATAAAAAATCTAATATCAAATTTGAAAAATAAAGAAAAATTATCGATGAATTTTACAAAAAATAACATTTTTAAAAATGAAGGGTTCTTTTTTGGACAGCATCCTCTGGTTGAAATGTCACTTCCCGCCACTGACCCATTAGGGCCGGTTGTATGTCCGTTGGTAAACTCTTTTTAAACGTTGACAAAGGGTAAATCCTTAGAATTCACCTTGTGCCCGAAGGCAACTGGCACTTAGAGTATGGATAAAAATAATTTTTAAGAACAAAATAAAAACCGACTTCAAAAATTAAATGCAACAAATAAAATACACTAAAAGGTATAAAATAATTATTATCTTATTTAGTTACAACTAAACTACGAAATATTAACATGAAATTACTTTTTGTAGTCGGTGCCAAACAAACTATACCTATAAGCGAGCGTACCCACCAAACGTAATAAGTAAGATCCGTCGAGCGCGATTCATAAAAGGTATATGTTTGGTACCGACTTAAAAAAGTAATTTCATGTTAATATTTCGTCGTTTAGTTGTAACTAAATAAGATAATAATTATTTTATACCTTTTAGTGTATTTTATTTGTTGCATTTAATTTTTTGAAGTCGGTTTTTATTTTTTCTTAAAAATTATTTTCATTGTTCTCTTTTTAGTGATGTTATTAATAGTGATGATATCATCAGAACTTGACCAAATTAATATGACACCATCCCTAAGACACCCCCTATCGGATAAAAAAAGAACCATCGAAATCGGTTCATAAACAAAGAAGTTAGGTCTAAAAAAACCTAATAAAAAAGGTCTAATACCTATGAAAAAAAGATGGGACCAATCGGAAGGAGGGCTGAACCCAATACAAAAAATATTTTCAAAATCGGTTCACAATTGGCGGAGATATGAGGTAACATAGACACAAAAAAAAAAATTCAGTCGAATAGAGAACCTCCTCCTTTTTTGAAGTCGGTTAAAAAGAAGTAAAACATCTGAAGCGGCTTGCTTTGATTGACGGACGCAAGGTGTCATCACTGCACCAGCCCAAAAGCCAATGGGTTCGATTAAAAAGGATGAGAAATAAATAGCTAAAAGAAAAAATAAGCAGGAGTTATAATATAAATATATTACTTTTATATTTGTTCTTTCTTAACTAAATTAAACTTTATTTAAATGATCAATTTTTAGGCTTATTTTTTTTCCTGTACTCTTAAACTACCATGTGATCTAAAAAATTGACTTTTTGAATTTAGATTTGAAAAAGTAAAACATCTTTCAAGACTCGATTTGGCAAATTTTGACGATATGGAAATTTTTGTAAGCAAATGATTTGAATTTGAAAATTAACAAAAAATTGGAGTTTATTAAAGATGTTTGGGTAAGTGTTTCAGTAGTTACAACCGTGGTAAATGGTTATCATATGACAATTTAAATTTTCTATTTTTTCGAAACAGGAGTTTTAAATCTAGAAGACCCGAAATCTATAATAATAAATTCTTCATTTTAGAAATCAAACATGTTGGCACTATAAGACAAACAGACGAGCCCTTGCGTTTTTTGTTATTGAGTTATCGTTGATATCAATCCACAGAGAAAAAAAGTAATAATGTTTGAAAATGATTTATCTCCTTGTTGTGTATATTTCTAAACACGATAAGTAAAAACTGCAACAACGGATCGTTGCTAAACTTTATCCAAATTCATTTGAAATATTAATATGTTCTAGAGTAAAGTACTTTAAAATATAATTTTACTAAAAACTTTATTTAACCTTTTTTGTGGGTCCAAAGGTACTTAATTAGGATATTAAATTTCATCAAAATTGGTTAAGTCATTTTCAAGATATTTAGAAAAAACTAAAAAAGTACTGAAATAAAGTACTAATGTTTGTGGACCGATATGTACCAAAAACTAATCAGCGCTTCATTTTGTTAAAATACTGGTAGGTTTTCAATTTCAATTCATTCAGTGGAACGGTGTGGAAAAATTCGTGGACGAAAAAAGCGATAACACACATACATCCATCCATCCCCACGCACTTCCAAAAAAATGTCACTTTTTGGCCTCTCGGCGAGATCCCAGGTAATTTTTGCCAAAACCGTCACGTGCTAAAATTCAATCTCATTGAATACTTCAATTTGTGACCTTAATTGAGTCCATGGGTTCCGTAGTCTTTACCTGAGGACCCTTTGAAGTCGCGCTTGCCGCGAGAGCGATTCCAATACTTTCTCCCATGCTTCGCATTGGATAAAGTAAAAATAAATAACCTAGTGTGCAAGTGAATCTACTTACCATATTTTCTTCTTATTTTCAATTTGTATGTATAATTGTATAGTACCTGGAGCCACCGAGCGATGCACGGTAACCAAATTAAAAAAATACAAATATATATAGTACAAGCCCCCTGGACCTCCTCCCAGAAACCACGCACCTCGCCCCCACCACTACACCTCAACTCCGCCCCACCCCCAGATCCTCCATAACTGCACCCCACCTCCTGCACGATTAGGAATTTAATTTATAATATTTATTTAATAAACAATTAAACATATATGATCATGTTGACAATAGTGAGACTTAAGATAATACATTGATTGCAGGAGACAATAAAAGAGTGTGTCTTCTGCTGGAGTTATAAATTTTATTTATTTATAAAGAGACTATAGTTTCGAGGGCTTTGCCATTCATCAGTCTATTACATTGGATTCACAGGAATTAATTTATGAATGAAAGGTTATTATATTATTATATGAAACTATTTTCATCCCTTAAAAATTAGTATTTTCGAATTGTTAGAAATTCGTGGACCTCCAAAAGGCTTATGATACCGTTCCATTAGGCGAGCTATGGAACAGCATGAAATTAGGAGGTATCAACCCTATGTATATCAATGCTACAAGAAGGTTCTACGAAGGCTGCTCCAGTTCTGTCAAAATAGGTAAAGAATTATCCGCGTATTTTCCGGTAACAAAAGGTCTCCGACAAGGATGCGCCCTTGCTCCGACACTCTTTAAATTATATCTTGAAGCTTCCCTGGTATCCTGGAGAAGAAAGTGTTCCGGTATGGGCATACAAATAGAAAATCGTACACTATATACCTTACTCTTTGCTGACGACCAGGTCCTGATTGCGGGAGACGAAGATGACGCTTTCTATATGCTCCGAAAGCTAAAGGAAGAATATGAAAAATGGGGCCTTGAAATTAATTTCCAAAAACAGAGTATCTGGCACTTGGTGAGGCGGGAAAAGACCTTGTCCTGGATAACAACTGTATAAGAAATACCAACCAGTTTAAATATTTGGGGGTAACACTAGGAAAGGCAGGAAAAAGTGACCTAGATATTACTAATAAAATAAATCAAGGCAGGCGAGTAATAGGACAGCTGAACTCGATCCTGTGGAGTAAGGAAATATCGAAGAACAATAAGGCTGCCATCTATAAGACCATCGTCGAGAGCATCGTGACCTACGGAAGCGAAGTCTGGGAGGTAACCAAGAGAAACAGTTCACGCCTGCTGGCGTTAGAAATGGATTTTTGGAGACGTTCAGCGGGTGTCTCAAGACTGCAGCATATAAGGAACGAACACATTCGCCAAAAAATGAACGTCCAAGGCAACATCATCGACACGATCGAATATAAGCAACTGATGTGGTTTGGACACGTCAGTAGGATGGCGGATGAACGCTGGCCCAAGAAAGTTTGGAACTGGCAGCCCCCAGAAAGAAGAAAGCGTGGAAGGCCGCCTAGATCGTGGTTTCAGGGAATCCAAAATGCCATGCAAGCCCGTGGGCTGGAAGAGGAAGACTGTGCCGACAGAAGGACATGGAGAATGGGAAGCGAGAAACGGCGTCCGCGGTAACCAAACTCGCAGGATATATATATAGAAATTTTAAAATCATACAATAATTCACCAAAAAATTCTTAAATCGGAAAATAGAAATTCCCGAAATCTTTATTTTAAAAATAGCCGCTAAAATAAAAACTTCATGAACGCCACCTACAGCCAAAATAATAAAACAAGTATAAATTTCAATTCTTAACTTGCCCATACTGTACCGGGTGATTCAATAAGGGTGACGAGGTACCGTATCTCAGGAGCTAATAATCGTAGAAGTTTGAGAAAAAAAATCCTTCAGAGGAAATCGGCCAAGAAAAATTGCTGGAAATATTTTTTAATTTCATACGTCCACCGCTAGGTGGCTAAATAGCTTCGATCGTATAAAAAATGCAATTTTCTCGAAAATTTTCCAATATAAATTTAGAAATGAATACTCTCACGTTAATGCCACCATAATAGTCCATCTTTTTGATAAATGATTTTTTATTGTAGTACGTAAAATAAAGGCGGTAGGGGATGCTAAACTTTTATGGACTCTAGTGTCTATAACTTAAGTTTGACTTAACGGAAATTTGTTAACAAGGTCTGGTTCAAGAAAGGAAGGTTTGGTGAATAAAATAAAAAAACATACATGCCATTCTAGTTCTTGTCGCCCTCGCTAAGGGGCGTGTTTTATAAAGTTAAAAGTTTTATTAATTTTGCTCCGAAATCTTAAATGGAACACTCTTTTATTGCCTCTTTCAATATATAAAAATTCTGCTACTCTCGGCAAAAAAACATTCAATTTAACATTGATTGCAACTCATAAGAGAAGATTCGTGTGAATGAATCACAAAATGATATTGAACCAATTGTATTACATGAAATATAGTTTACATTGAATTTGCGGCTTCGACATCGGAGATTACTTCCCCACTATCGAGTGTCCTTGATCTTCTTGAGCTTGAGATAATTTTTTTTAATCTTTGTTTTTAATAAGAGGGAAAAATTAATTGAATAAAAACCTCTTTGCCATCTTGATCCTCTCAGGATCTCCGATATAAGAATTGGAACCAATCCTCCTATCCATCCAATCCTTTCATCACAAAATGATATTTTTATTTTTTTTATTTTATAAATTTTATTAAACCAATCATTTTACATGAATTAATGTATACATTGTATTTGAGCTTCGACTCCGGAGATTACTTCTCCACCATCGAGTGTCCTTGATCATCTTTTAAGTCCTTGTTTTTAATAAGAGGAAAAAACTAATTAAATAAAAAAACCTCTTTCCCGATAATTATTCCAATTCCATTATTCCCTCCGTCAGTCACTCACCGCTTCCACACAAAATGATAATAAAATTCAATTCATAAATAGAGGAATTCTCTCGAAACGTTATCGGGTTTTAAATGAACATTTTAAGATTGTTTTTTTTTATAAAAGATTTTTTATTATAATTTCGATTATTTGCTCATATAAATTGGAGATTTCCGCTATTTTGTCATTGATCATATCATCAAAACTTGACCAAATTAATATGCTACCAATCGGGAACTGTACTGAACCCAATTCAAAAAATATCATCAAAATCGTTTTACAATTGGCGAAAAAATCGAGTAACATAGATACAAAAAAAAAAAATTCAGCCGAATTCACGAAATTCTTCATAATTGAAACTCTCCGAAAAACCTCAAATTCTATCATTATGACAAATTTTAACATCCTCCTTTTTTGAAGTCGGTTAACAAACAAATATATAATATATTAATAAATATATAAATATACAATTTTTGCTCGTTTAATAAGAGTAGATAGATATGTACTTAAAATGTTTTCAAACTTGTATCATCCTAGGGTGAAATCATAATATAGATTTCCTATCTCTCCCTAATAACTAAAGTGTTAGCCAATTGACAACCCACGTAACAACCAATCACTTTGATTGATTATATTATCTATATTAAGAGCTTATTAGAAACCACTTTAATAGATAGCAAGAACCGAAATTGGAATTTACAGAATAAGCTGGGAGATACGTGAATAGATAAGAACAACGACTACACTACCAGTTAAGTCAAGAAAATCAAAACATATTACTTTTAAATGAAAATTTTTACATTGTAGCAACTAAAAAAGCTACTCTTTTTAATAGAGCAAAAACAAAATGGACGATATTATAATTTTTTTAGCTCTTATCGAGTATTGAATTCGACATTTATATTAGTGAAATTTATATTAGACCCTCTTGTGGGACAAAAAATACCAAAATAACCATGTTATTTTAATCCAAGTTTCTGTCTTGATTCTGATATATTTCACGAAATTTCGTTGGAGTAATTAATTCTTCATAATTGAAACTCTCTGAACAACCTCAAATTCTACCATTATGACAACTTTTAACATCCTAGAGTCATTTTATATTTATTAGATGCAAATTTATCTTACAATCTTCATCCCTTTATATTAGGGTTTGAAAGAAAATGATTATTCCGTAAGTATTAAATGATAAATGACAATCGATCGTTAATTTTTAATTAAAGTAGATTCCTCTAAGATCTTCAGCAAAGGTAACGGATGGGACAACAACGCAGTTGGCATATGGTTACTTTTCTTAAAAACTTTATTTAACATTTTGGAAAAGTAAAAAATTGTATTCTGTTGTGAGTTAAAATTCTCATGTGAATTTTACCATTTATTCCATTTCCACGGTGAAAATAATCTTCCACGAAACTAAAATCGAATGAAGCGAGTTACTTACATTGGGCTAGTTAAAGAGTTTTCCTAAGAGGCAGCTGGCCAGCTGATTAGCCACTACAAGGTTTCAATTTAGGTAATCCAATTAGAACAACTTTTTAGTAGAATTGACAAATTTTGGAAGTAACGAAATAATTTAATAAAAAATACATAAGTGATGCCTCGTAATAATTTGTCTAGGTCCCCCTAGAGGGAGGAGGGCAATAGGAGGAGCACTGCCCCCCTAGACCTCCCCCAACCTAACTAGTCCATGGTTACTTGTGAATTTTCTCTTCTGACACCTAGCATCCTCATACTATAACATTATAAAGAGAAATCAATAAGGTTGTCCACTGCTTGATGCAAATACATTACATATATTATATATAATTTGTTTGTTGAGACTATAGTTTCGTAGGTTTGACCTTCATCATCAGTCCTTTTAATTAGAAATATTTTATCTGTCACCTCTCATGGGATCAATACCCGATTGGATAGATGTGAATTTGTTTTGTTGTTATACTAAGTAAGTCACTCAATAATCAATTCATTTGTCACAACAACAAAACAAATTTACATACATCCAATTAGGTATTGGATTGGAATCCAGGAAAAATAACAGATATTTCTCTTTTTTAACCATCAGCTTTGCTTCTCTCTGCAAAACAACATTTTTTTAACAAACTAATAGACTTGCATACCTACATACCTACTATATATAGATCACGGGTGACCAAGCCGTCGATCGCGAGACCGTTTTTGGTCGATCACAAACCGGTTTCAACCTTCCGCACAGTAGGTACCTACACCCAGTAGGGACTCTGCTCTTTTGACAGTTCCAGATTTTTATGCCCACAAGTCTGAATGTAACTTTGTAAATTTTTATGTACTTCGTAAATTATTAATACACACATTTACATTGTTAACAATTTAAGATAATATATTTTTATATTATAAATAAACAAACTAATAGCTGAAAATTGTATTACTGAGCTAAAATGATTTCAAACGTGAATATTTGTTGATAAATTTAATTGAAATTTTCAAGACTATTGCAATACTTTTCTATTATTTTACGAGATTTTATGTAGGTAATAGAAAAAAAATAATTTAAAATGTACATTTTTCTACAACAATTTCATAAAAATTCAAATAGTTTAGCTTTTATTAATTTTCCTTGTTTGAATTGTTCTTTGCCCAGCTTGTGGTTTGCTCGTTTGTAATGCGATTTTTTTTGTGTGACCCCTGGTCCCCTCCTCCAACGCCCCTCAAACCTTGGGTGTTGTCTTGTGTCGGCATCGATCTGCGGCCGGCTGACTCATCCTGTGCTGCCAAGTTTGCTTAACAAACCAGGCAAAACACCTGAAATTGGGTCTAGAAAATTAGTCATTGCACATTCATGATCGATGCGAACGTTCAAAAATAGCTCAAGAATGAAGTAAAAAGGGCCAGATCTCTTGAATAGCAAAGAATCCACCTTTGATTATTTAAACCGTTTTTGAAATGTGAGAACAAAATTAATTAGTAGTAATTTTTTTGTCTCCACCCTTTTGCTTGATCAATTTCACCTCCTCTCTTCGTATAACGCAATGATCTGTCAAGCTCTATAGAGGCTGCATTTTCTTGACAAGCCCCTTCTTGTATTCAATCGAATTAAAAAAATAAACAAACAAACAGACTTATTTATAAAAAAAATAAGCAAAGTCAGTTTTCACACTGGCTGAATATGAATCTTCGGCCAATAAAATAATGTATCTTCATTAGTGTTTTTGAATAAATAAAATTAAAGCTTAATATCATGGTTAACGTAATTTTACCACACCTAAAATCTATAGGTACATTTTAAAAATATTAATTTGAGAAACAAAACAGTATAAATCATAGACTATTTGTTAGTTTTTTTAAACATCTTTACAAATACAAAATCGATGAAATGGAAAAAATTTAATTAAAAGTAAGTTTTTTAATAAAATCCTTAAAAATTGTAATTCAACCATTTGTTATCGAAATCCAAATACTTAATGAGTTAAAAAAGTTCCAAATTTTTTAATAACAGTAGGTAAGTACTTCTTAATTTTTATTTTTATTTTTGTAATCTGCAGCCAGATTCCAAACCATTAGAATGGCCCGTGATGTTCCAAAGGTTGGAAATCTAGGCTTTAGGCTTTTTCAATCGATTCCAGAGGGATATACTGCGACTGGGATTAGGAAGACTGTAAAAATGCCAATAGCACACACATAGAGTCTGATGAGATTCACCGGCCTCAGAGAAACTGCACCACGTTTCATACCTTCGAAGATCCTTTGAATACTGGTACGTTGAACATACGACATCGTACCAAGGCCGTTGACTCAGGCAGACACTGTGTACTGTTGATATACCATATTTACAGCATTTCCAATTTCAGTCATGCGTGCATCACAATGAATTTCATTGGGGAGATCTAAAGAAAGGTACTGGAAGTAGCAATTCTCTATCTTCGGCATAAACTAGTTTACATGCCACTATGTCAGTATAAGTAGGAACTGGTCAAAAAATCTAAGAGCTAACCACACTTAATATTGCTTGATTTCTATGGTGATTTAGAAATCGGGGTTTTCAATTATTGTATGTCAAGAGTTAAGGCTACTTACTAGATATAATATCAGAACTAGAAAAGTGGAAGAGAAAAGTAAATGATAATACTTAGTTACAGAAAAGAGTATTACAAGGGCTTGGGATAGGAAGAAAATCCCGAAACAAAACAGTGATATAGGGATTGATTCATCTTTTGATTGAAATGAAAAAAATAAAGAATATGCTATTTCGAGAGAGAGATATAAAGAAGAAAAAAATTATTTTCGGTAAATAAAATTTAATAAATTGAATGAGAAACCATTCGTCCAAAAAGAAATTAAAATCGTTGAATTAAATGAAAGGTCTAAAAATATTTATTTTAAAATTTTAATAAATAAAATTCTTCAAAAAAGAGAGAAAAAAATATTGGTCAAATAATAAATAAAAAAATGTAAAACCAGAGTTTAGAAATCTACAAATGAGGATCCGAAAGTTTATATATAAATACTTATTTATATTTTAAACAATTTTCGATGCTCTTTTACTCGGTCTTTAAATTCTCTGGATGGACATATACTCACTATACATCCAGAGAATTTAAAGACCAGAGCATCGAAAATTTTTTAAAATATAATAAAACCGGTCTAGCATCATTATATTAATACTTATTTATGTTATAATGGATAACGACAATAACGTCAAATCAGGTGTTTCCAGACATAACAGTTTTTTATTCAAATTAAATTTCCAAAACCTTTAGATATTTTATCAAGATGTCGTGACTAACAAGAGTAGAAAATTTAATATTCAATAAAAAGGAGTAGGGCTACTTTAAAAAATGCTTTGTCTTTGAATAGATTCTGATCGGAAATATCATCTTTGACGTTTTATCTGATAGTCGCAGAAAGAATATCGGAAAGAAAAAAACGGATCTTTTTAAATTCTATTTTTATTTAGATCTGCAATCTTTCTATTTTATTATTGCAGAATGTTAAATTTATATGTACTTACCGATCTAGATCTAGAATTGTTTTTTTAATGGTCGTTGAATTAGATTTGCAAATGATATCCTTATGCTAAAATAATAATTCTAGTGGCTGTGTTTTTGCTAATCTACAAATTCACTCGCATCACAATCTATCTATATTTTTTAATCGGATATAAATTTCATTCAGGTTCGCCACTGGTGAGGGTTGGAATCTGGGATAAAAAAGTCTGAAAATAGTAGTGTGTGGGAGAGTCGGAAAGCTATTTTCATAATCAAAACAATTATACTCCAATTTATGCACACTAAACAAACATGATACGTAAAGAGAAATGTTTATTTATATATTTATTTGTGTTTATTTTTTATTTAAATTCTATTCAAACATTTTGAAATAGGAAAATGTATAAAAAAATGTATATATTAAAACAAGTGAAATGAAATATATAAATAAAATAAATAAATAGAGTGTGACTCTATTCTGGAAATAATATCTACCCGATAGAATTGTAAAGTTCAAAAGTTTATTTTGTTCAGTTATAGGGGATATAGGGATAAAAGATACAAAAAGATAAAGAGAGGTGAGAGAGAGGCTTAGGAAGTTTAGAAAAACCAAACAAGAAGGAGAGCAGAGTATGTTAAGAAAAGGAGAGAATTGAAAAAGAGAAAGATGGAAATAGAGGAGAAGAGAGTGTAGAAGAGAATAGAAGAATTCAGGAGGTGTAGGAGTGAGACAGAGTTCTGGAAGAAGATTAAAGCCATAAGAGGAAAGAAGAAAACGTCAACATATATAGAATTGAAGAAGAAAAATGGATTAAATACTTCTCAAAGCTGCTGAAGGGACCGAGAGAGGTGAAAATGATAGTCTATAATGATTTCACAATGGAGGAATTGCAAAAACAATTAAGGAAGATGAAAAGGCGAAAATCACCTTGATCAAAGGGAATTAGTGGTGAATTCTATAAAAATCTGGCCGGGGAATTAAAAATTATTTTTAATTATTTTCACTTTTTGAAAAATCGTTCGGCAGTTGCGACAGAAACAGTCATATTCAACAAAGTACTTAGTGCTATAGAAGTGTTCGTCTAATAATAAACTCTCTCCCCTCCAGTGTTCTACGGAACAATCATTAAGCTTTCTAAGATGGTAAGTAAACCTACTTTTCTAGTTTATACAATTGAACTTTTTTTTTTTTGGCTTTTCGGCCTTTCTAGCCATAAGCCATTTACGATACTATTTATTTTATTTAAATTTGTCTCTACCCTGGGGGTCAGATTTTAGCCGGATCCCTCGAGTCGGATTCGAACTCGGGTCCTCCTGGTTAGCTGGCTGACATGCTACCGCCTAGCCTACCCGACCCCCCAATTGAACTTTTAGAACAATATAGATAAAGAGTCCTTATTGTTAATGATTATTATGTAGAATTTCTTATGGGGGAAATTTAAACAAAGAAAACAAAAACAAAATTACCTGATGATTTTGTAATTAAAATAATTAAATCTTAAGAAGATCCGTTGATAAAATTTGCATGTTTGAATCTTCAGAAATGTTAAAACCATTTAAAAATGACCCCCAATAAGGCTTGGGATAACAAAATAAAATAATTCCAAAAACTTATATTAGCATTAGTTTAAAAGAATAAAAACATGCATAAATAATTAACTTTTTTAAAAATATGACAAAAGATTCACCCTCTTCTTCTAGTTTCTCTAACTTTAAGACATAGCTTAAATAAATAAACTGGTTTGGGTCCTGATGATTGTCAATGAAGTATCTCCTTTTATCCCGATCAATTGAATCCGAAATTATCGATGAATGAGTCCTCCAATTCTATCTAATAGACCAAGAAAGAGTGATTATTTCAGAATGCAAATAACATATCCCATAATGTAGTCTAATCAGCACACACCCCGAAAGAGGAATTCTTACTCGCCGAATCCAATTTGTAAAGGGGAAGATGTCAAAAATATTGTAAAAAAATGGTTAAATTTGATTTCAGGACAATATTTACTATTTTATACGAAAGCCAGTACGAAACCCCCCACCCCACTAATGTGTCAGATTTAGTTAAAATTTTAAGTCAATTCAGAAGATCTGCCTTTTTAACTTGCACCTTTGTGAAACTATATTCTAAAAGGCAGAAATAAATTTGAGCCGTTTCCACCTGGTATAATATCTGAATCATGTGCCTTATAAAATTTGTTTGTTTTTTAAAGTTTAATTCTAAAAATATTATTTTTCCAGAATTTCATTTCTTATATATAATTCACAGTCAATACAGGTTGCTGGATTCATATTTATTTTACAATATAAAAATATATGTCCTTGTTTGTTTATTCTATTACAATTATATGAAAAGAATAATAAAGGGGTTTGATAAAATTACAAGAAACTCTTGAAGGGGTCGACGGTCAAAGAAAGAAGTTGAGTGATCACTGCTAACTAGCCTCAAATTAAATTCCAAGCATTATTAACTCTGGAAATTGTGATTTTTTGAAATGAAACTAGGTTTGTGTAATTTTTGAGTTTTTAGGTCTTCAACTTTTTCTATATTCTACAGGAACTTATCAATAAATTTCATAGAGATTTAATTCTAGGTATCTTTAGTATTTACATGTTATTTTAAAATTAATAAGGAAAAATCTATTGACAAATGATTTTTTACAGTCAATTTTCTTATAATAAATAAATAAATAAATAAATAAAAGAGTAATAATAATGAATTTAATACTTTGGCCATTCCGGCAGGCAGGCTATGTTTTGATGACTTATATATATAAATCTATATGGATAAATCTCAAATACTTTACGGTAGAGCCTAAGTTTTACGCAGGTTTGAAGCAGAAGTGACGAACGGATTGCCTATATTCAGGAGTATGGTGACAAGATTATAATTTTTTTTAGGAATACACTAAATCTTTTCACAGGAGTTTTTAATATGTTTCACTATAAACCAACACCGCTTTCCCTAAATATTATAAATGTTTTCGATTATTGTTTAGGAATCAAATTTAAGTATACTATACTTCTATGTATAAGCCGTTCAGAGGCCAATCCAATTAAGTCTATAAACCAAAAAAAATATGTTTTTTTTTTTTAAATCCCGAATTCCTTAGAAAACAATTTCAGAAGAAACAAAAAGAAGGCTCTACTGATGAAAACTAGAACCAACAGTTTTAGGGGGGGGTCAGATAGGCTAGGAGGTAGCGTGACAGCGAGCTAACCAGGGGACCCGGGTTCGAATCCGACTCGAGGCATCCAGCTAAAATCTGACCCCCGGGGGTAGAGACAAATTTAAAAAAAATAATAACTAGTATCGTAATAGGCTTATGGCTAGAAAGGCCGAAAAGCCAAAAAAAAAAAAAAAAAAAACCAACAGTTTTATAGAAAAATAATAAACCTAATTTTTTGGTTAGGAATTTACAAAAATGTATAGATTTTCCAAAAGTGGGCTTGGAATCGGATTAATTTCTGAACTACTCATATATACAGACTGTTAAAAAAATTGTAAATTTACTATAATAGACAAATAGACAGGAAATTTACAAGATTGGGTATAGTAATAAAAATATATACTATATTAAATTGGTAAAATCACGTTAACTCATTGCAAATATTCAAAAATAAATAGTAACTTTACTTTTTCTTGTATGAATTAGTATTACTAAAAAAATGTTGTAAGATTATAATACTGGTATGTAATATTACTAAAAAGTTTTGAGCCCAGACTTCCCATTTATTATAGTAAAATTATATAAGAAATTTTAAAAGGGTATACAAATTTAAAGTTACTGTCTGTGATTTCAAAATATACAAATATTAATATTATTATTCTTTTTAAAGCAACTAATTTTCTAGAGATAAAAATACAAATACTCTCGAAACTTTTGGACATTCATTAAATATTTTGGAATTATTTTATTTTTTATAAGGAATTGTATTTATTTAAAATAAATATACACCTATATTTAAGTTTAGATTCTTCCAGACCAACCCTCTCTCGGACCTTCGGCGCCTCAGGTCACTTTCCACCCCATTTCTAGCTTTCTAGAGAACCACAGATTATGTATACCATTTGGGTGGTTAATTTTGGCATTTCTAGCCTACAGAATAGTTATATTCTTATTTTTTAATTTTATAATACTTAATTTAATAATAATTAATTAATCAATATTTTTAAAATAATGATAAGAAATGAAATTTAAGAAAATAAAAATATTTTTAGAATTAAACTTTAAATTAAAAACAAAGAAATTTTATAAGGCTTTAGATTAGTTTGAATTAGGGATGTTTGAGATATTATATCAGGGGAAAACAACTGGAATTTTATTTTAACCGACTTTAAAAAAGGAGGAAGTTATCAATTCAACGGAATGCCTGTTTTTTTTTTTTTTTTGTTTTTTTTGTGTTTGAACATTTATTTTTCTTATGTATTTAGAGGTACGATTATTTTTTTTTGCATTGGGTTTGGACTAGTTCCCGATTGGTTCCGTTGAAATTTCATTGGTATTGGACCTATTTTTAACCGACTTCAAAAAAAGGAGGAGGTTCTCTATTCGACTGATTTTTTTTTTTTTTTTTTTTTTTTGTGCCTATGTTACCTCATATCTCCGCCAATTGTGAACCGATTTTGAAATTTTTTTTGCATTGGGTCCAGTCTACGTTCCTCCGTCCCATTTTTTTCGTAGGTATTAGACCTTTTTTGTTAGGTTTGTTCAGGACTAACTTCTTTGTTTATGAACCGATTTCGATGATTCTTTTCTATTGGAAAGGGGGTATCTTAGGGATGGTGCAATATTAATTTGGTCAAGTTCTGATGATAGGATCACTATTAATAACATCACTAAAAAGAGAAAAATAAAAATTTTTAAGAAAAAATAAAACCGACTTCAAAAAAATTAAATGCAACAAATAAAATACACTAAAAGGTATAAAATAATTATTATCTTATTTAGTTACAACTAAACGACGAAATATTAACATGAAATTACTTTTTAAGTCGGTGCCAAACATATACCTTTTATGAATCGCACTCGACGGATCTTACTTAGTACGTTTGGTGGGTACGCTCGCTTATAGGTATAGTTTGTTTTGCACCGACTTCAAAAAGTAATTTCATGTTAATATTTCGTCGTTTAGTTGTAACTAAATAAGATAATAATTATTTTATACCTTTTAGTGTATTTTATTTGTTGCATTTAATTTTTTGAAGTCGGTTTTATTTTTTTCTTAAAATTTTTTTGTTATGTATGTTCACAAATAACTTCTTTGCTTATGGACCGATTTCAATGATTCTTCTTTTATTGGAAAGGGGATACCCTAGAGGTCGCCCCATTAAAATTTGGTCAAGTTCTAATCATGTCGATTTCTCTTTACCATGTGGACCGATTTCGATGATTTTTTTGCATTCGGTCCAGTATAGTTTCCGATTGGTTCCGTATAAATTTCATTGGTATTGGACCTTTTTTTGTTATGTATGTTCACACAACACCTATTCCAATGGTGCATTCAAGTCTGATGATATTATCAATGACAAAATAACGGAAATCTCCAATTCTTATGTGCAAATAATCGAAATTATAATAAATAAAATCTTTTATAAAAAAAACAATCTTAAAACGTTCATCTAAAACCCGTTAACGTTTCGAGATAATTTCTCTATTTATGAATTGAATTTTATTATCAATTTCTGATGGGAGAGAATTACCAATCGACTTGATTGGGGAATAATGGAATTGAAATAATTATCGGAAAAGAGGTTTTTTTATCTAATTAGATTTTTCCTCTTATTAAAAACAAGGACTAAAGATGAATAAGGACACTCGATGGTGGAGAAGTAATCTCCGGAATCGAAGCAAAAATACAATGTATACATTAATTAATGTAAAATAATTGGTTTAATAAAATTTATCAATTTCTGACTCCTTCGCCCGAATCTTTCTCTTACGAGATGCATGCAAGGTATTATCATAAGTCGCTATTCTTAACATCACTAAAAAGAGAAAAATAAAAATAATTTTTAGAAAAAAAAACCGACTTCAAAAAAATTAAATGCAATAAATAAAATAGTAAGAACTCAAAAATAAAATAAAATGCACCAAAAGGTATAAAGTAATTATCTAATTTAGTTACAACTAAACGATGAAATTATTACATGAAATCCCTTTTTGAAGTCGGTGCCAAACAAACTATATAAGCGAGCTTTCACGATGTTGTCTTCATTACCCGCCAAATATACTAAGTAAGATCCATAAAATCGATGAAACTTTCGACATGTCAACTATTCTTTCGTCTATGATTGCTTCCGACAACTTATTCACTTTTAAAATTATGTCTGATACCATTCGTTATCCTGAGCTTAGAATTCTTTTTCCACTGAACAATCCTTCGTACCCACTACGACAGAATCAACCATTCTATCCACCAGTTCCATTTACACGTCATTCCGAAACCAACCCTATTTATAGATTAAGCATCGCTTATAACGCCCTTTCCCAAAAAACATGCGTTTTGAATTTTACTATAGATACCAACAGAATGTCTAGAATTATAAAAATAAACACACTTTCATATATTTAAATACTCACTATCATAATCATTATACAGAGTGGCGCAGATGGATCGGGTGGTTTTAAAATACTTGTCAAACTATGTCGGGTGGTTTTAAAATACTTGTCAAACTGTCAATTTTAAAGGTATTGGATTGAAATGAAGTGCAAAACGTGTAGTTACAATGGAAGTTTATTAACAAAAAATTAGTAAAGTTAGTTTTAAAAATTGCATCCATCAAATGCCCTCCTTCTCGAGCGGCGCATTACTGTTAATTCGCAGCGTTATGTGAACATGATTGAAGAATTTCTTCTCCCACAACTTGAAGAGAACAATTACGACATGGACAATATGTGGTTCCAACAAGACGGGGCAACTGCACATACCGCTAGAATATCAATGCAAGCTGTACGCGCTCTGTTCCCTGGCCGTTTGATTTCCCGTAATGGAGATCTCCATTGGCCCCCTTTTTTTTTAAATTCACTTACACCACTTTTGAAATAAACGGTCCATATAATAGAACCATTTAGTTGAAGCCAGGGGATCAAATTTTTAAAATAATAAAATAATACTCTAATATCGTATTTATAGAAATCTACGATTAGTCATCATCGTCTTTATTTTAATGCCACATTACTTGAACCAATACTTATATTGCCGACGAGTTTGAATATGATTATAAATGATGGTAAATAAATGAAGTGAATGAAGAACATCATCCGAATTCCTGTCGTAAAATTGCTAATAGGCTTTTATTAATTAACTTTAGTTGATGACTGAATTTGTATTCCGAACGCTGCTCGCTCTAACGAAAATTCACAAACATTAAACTTAATCCTGATTACAGGGAATCATGTTCACTCAAATTTCATTCACAGACACAACAGCTCTAATGAGGGTTAAATTAAATATAAGGTTTCAAATATTTTGAATTTTTTTTTCTGTGAGCTCCCCTAAAAAATTCAAACTTGATCCTGTTGCTTCTGGGTCCAGATATCCCGACGCACCAATTTTTTAATAAAATTAATTTTTCACTTTAAATTATTCAGCTCGAAATTTTTCTGACTCGCTGCCTTCGCGAAAAAGTTTCACCTAATACCATATATCTACAATACTGGTGCATGTTGAACTAACCTAAGCAGGTTGACTCGCTATCAATTTTAAATTTCTCATTTGTTTAATAGCTACTGCAAAACATTAACACTATTTAAATATATAGGATATTCTAATATATGAAATATAAAGCAGAAAATTATCCGGAAAATATTAATTTCTTCCTCCCTTCATTTCATATTTTTTTAAAAAAGTCATGTTTTGTGGAGCTTAACAGGGACCGATAACCGTGGCAGTTTAGGCCCCTTAGCTAGCAATTTACGGGAGACTCCCGCGTATGTTGCAAAAATTGATATTAATTGTTGTCATCAGCACTGGTGAGAGAGAAATTTGTGGAGGAATAAGAAGATGATAATATAATAGAAGCGGAACACCAATTTAGACTAGAAAACTTGGAAATATTTTCCAAAATTAGGAAACCCTGAGAAAATTGGACAGCTTGTTTCACCGGAAGATTAAAAAGAATTTAATATACGGACTTGGTTGGTATAAGGTAATTGTAGAGGAAGAACTATGTATTATTTACTTAATTACTAGGGCTTAATAGTAGATAACATATTTATAATATGTTAAGATAAAAGTAAATAAGATTAGAGAATAGAGATCAAATTAGAGATTGAAACTTAGCTTAATTAAAATTAAATAAAAGAATTGATTAAGAACACGAATTAATAAAAGTTTAAAACATAAAATTTAAAATTGGAAATTAAAAAAATATATTAATCAATAAATAATTAATGTAAATATTTATGCATCTTTTTTTTCTATAGATTGCAAAAAAAAGATGGAATGTTTCAAAAATCAACCACACTTATATTTAAAATAATTTATTTTATATAGGGACAAATCTAAGATTTTAGTAGAAATCTTCGTCCCTCAGGGATTGAACCCAAGCGATAACTTGCTTGCCGGGCAGTTAGCCAAACCCTTAAGACAAATCTCTTTCCGATATGCAACATATATGAGAAAAAAAGCTAAAGATTTTTCAGTTCTAGAAGGAAAAAGCAAAAAATCAGGCTATGTAAAAATATTTCTACTAAAATATTACATTCGTCCTTAAATAAAATAAATTATATATACTAATAATAAATTTAAAATTTGGGGAAATTTGAGGAGGTTTCCAGTTATAAAACAATAACAGTATTCACATTTTTAATATTTTTTATTCGTTTGAGTATTTATTTATATATTATTATTATTTTAATTAAAAGAAAACATTTCTGTGCTTTTTGACACATACAAAAAAGACTTCATAAAGAGAAACAAAAGAGGTTGTCCTCTGCTTAATGCAAATAAACATACACACATATATATCTGTATATATATTATTTATTTATTTGTTTGAGAGATTTAATATACAGAAATATAATTTTGATATATATAGTATGTATGCAAGTTTATTTGCATCAAGCAGAGGACAACCTCTTTGTTTCCCTTTATGAATCAACAACTCTGCTACTCTCGTCAAAATAAAAAATTTTCAATTAAAAAAAGGTAATATTTAGATCTAAATTTGAAATCAATACATTGTTGTAACTATTACTTACTACTTAGAGAGGAGTGAAGTTCCAAACTAGACTTACCTGAAAAAACCCATTATTATTAGTAATACAAAAGAATTCTGAAAATTTTTTAAAAATTAATTAAATAACTCATAAAAATTTTGATATAAATTCAAAGTTTCTATTTTGATTGAAAAACTAAATTCAAATATTATTTCAATAAAAAAAACACTTTCGCTTGGAATCTTCCTTTTTCAAAAATAACATATTTGGCCTTCATATATATTTTTATCTATATATATATATATAAAATTAAGGTTTTGTCTGTACATTGCTCCAAATCACGCCAAATTTTGGTTGCACACGTTTCAAACAAAGTTATGAACGAAAACACCCTCAACAAAATTCCTGTCTGTATGTATGTCTGTATGCCTGTATGTGTCTGTCTGTTTCAGTGGTTTCCGAAAAGGTGCTCACGATTCACGTAAAAACGGCTGAAGGGATTATTATGAAATTTCATATTTACATCAGATGTCTTCTAACTTACGTTTTTAGCTATATAACGTTTTGATATTTTGACCCCAGAAGGGGTTTGGGTGATGAAAATTATCAAATAACTCCTAAACTATTAAGCTCTACGGCAAATTTTATGATGAACAAAGTTGTAGGGGATGTGATTTTTGACAACTTTTGTTTAAAAAAATTTCCCCAAAAAACCACTCAAAAAGGGGGAGGGTGAAAAAATGTAAATTCTTGCCCTTGGAGCTAACTCAACCAAATTTTGTATACATAATCTCTGGGCCTCTAGAGAGCTAGAAATGCAAAAACTAACCACCCAAAATGGGAGGGGAGGGTCAAAAAATGGAAATTCTTTCTCTTGGGCCAAACTCAACCAAATTTTGTATACATAATCTGTGGGTCACTAGAAGGCTAGAAATGCAAAAACTGGATGCGGAGGGTGGGTGCGGGGTGGAATGAGGGTGGGGTGGGGAGTGAGGCGGAGTAGGGTGGGGTGCAGTGGGTGGTGCGGGGTGGAGTCCAGGGGCTAGGCGGGGCTGTGGTGCGCAGGGTTGGAGTGCACGGGGTGGGGTCCGAGGTGGGTGGGGTGCGGGTGGGGGGCGGGGGTTGGGAACGGGTACATGGTGCGGGGTGGGGGTGCTGGAGGGTTTTGGGGTGGGGGTGGTTGAGGGGTTAGTGGGTTAGATTGCGGAATGGAGTGTTGGGGTGGTGGGTGGGGGTTGGGGTTGGGCATGGTGCTGGGGTGCTTAGTGGGGTTCGAGGGCTGGAGTCCAGGGAGCGTGCCCCCTGGGTAGCAAGAGGGCCGCCGAAGGCGGGCCTTGCAGCTAGTTAATATTATAGTCTTGGTGGTGGTAATAATTTTGAGAAAAAAAGTGTTTAAATGAAATACATTTTAGCCAGTAATTTTAGTTTGATTTTAAATGGTTAATCTAATATTTCAAAAACAACACATCTTCATCAGCGGAGATTGGAAAAGAGCGGGTCTATCGAGTTCTTGTATAAGTTTTCTTCCTTAGCCTAAGATATAAATTACAAGAATTTTTTCTTTTTTCTAATTCAACATAACGAAACAAAGGTAGAAAATATATTTTTTTTATTTCAAAAAGTGTAAGGTCACTTGTTAATATAAAATATAGGTAGATATATATTCCTATAGTATGTGAGGTACATATCTATTGATTAGTAATTTCAATGGAAAATACTTGCTTTCTGTTATTTTTTGTTGTTCTTGTTTTAACGGCGTACAAAACTTTGTTCAATATTTCATTAACTTTTTCAACAGCTACCTGGCTGGGTTGGTTATTAATTTCCTCTCTGTTGATTTATATATCGGTTATAAATTACAATTGGTTGACTAGCTAGTAAGTTCTGGAGGTAGTTGTGTTGCAGCTATAAATTATAAATCTATTGACCAACCTCCCCTGCCCCCCCCCCCTACTGTGTCCATCTATCTCTCAAACAAAATTTAACAAATTATTATCATAATTTAATAATTTAAATGAATAAAAGTTTTTTGAAATATTACACCGAAAAACAGACGGCTTAACTTTATGATTGAATTTAATTATGTAATTTGAATATTGATGCTTTTGTGGTTTTCGAAATGAGTCCTTAAAAATGATAATTAATCATAATATGGGATATATATAAATTATTTTATTTATTTATTATATTAAAAAATATATAAATATCACCAATCCTCTGAGGTGAGAGAATATTTGGTGGTTTATAACAGCCCCCCCCCCCCTATCTCCATCCCCTTTTTGGTAAAATCATATAAAACAGAAGTTCATCAATCTAATTATAATTTATAATATTAACAATGTTATGATATGTGATGGAAAAAATAATATAAAAAGTATTGGGAAATTAGAGAAAATATTATTTTTTTAATTTTGTCCTACATATATTATGAGAATAAATTTTAATTATGTAGAAAAAATTTAAATTTATGGTAGGTTTTTTATTAGTTTTTTCGCAAAACGGCTAAGCTTAAACTATTTCGATGGAAATATATTGTAACGTTGCTAGACTTTATCCATAGTTTGAAATATTAGTATTTTTATTCCTTTAATATTATTATTAATCAGATATCACTGGCTATTTGAAGTCACTATTGACTTGAAATCAAAAATAGCCATCGATTCTCATCTAATACTTGAGGAATAACCATTCTAGTCTAGAATGCATTTTTGACATTTCGTTTATCAATTCTGAAGACATGATGGAATCTATTTGAAATCAAAATTAACGATCTATTCTCATTTAATAAATACTGAAGGAATAACCCCTATTAGATTACATTTTTGATGTTTTGTTTATTAATGGATTAATCAGTGCTGAAAACAATGAACAATCGACTTAGAATCAAAAAAATTAAATTCTTTTTAGATAAACAATTCTGATCAAGGGCGGACCGTGAATTTGTGGGACCCTGGACTAACACTACTTGGGGGCCTACCTAATTAATCAAACTAATTGCCATTTTGCCAAAAAACTGTTTTCTATAATGATGTATATGGTATAGAAAAAAATTAGAGCAAATAAATATTTTATTTATTTAATATGACTTAGATACACAAAACATTTCTTTAAAGAGGATGCCCTCGGCTTTCAAAGTCTAAAATTGAACTCATTACAGCGAAATCAGCTCGTTTCTGATCAGACACATTTGATCCAAAATAGAATGTAACAAGGTTATTCTTCCAGTATTAGATCAGAATCGATAGTTATTTTTTTATTTTAAGTCGATTCCTCCATGTCTTCAGAATTAATTATCATAATGGAAACGTCAAAAATGTAATGTAGAATCGTTTTCCTCTAGCAAGAGTGAACTGGCCCTAAAATTTTGGTGTAAATGTCTTTTTTCTAATTATTATTGTTTATTATCTATTTATAATTTAGAAAAACGGCCCAAATTGCATACGACCCATGTGGAATTTTCCACATTTTCCACATGGCCAGCCCGCCCCTGTTCTCAAATAATAAATATAGATGAAAATCGATGGCTATTTTTGATTTTCAGTCAATTCCGTTAGAACTTCAGCAAAGATAAGACTTCCTCTTTACTTTTAAACCGAGTCCTAAAAATAGATCTCTCGAAAGGCATATTCTATCTGTCCGGCAAGAAAATGGTGATGTTTTGCCATAAGGAGAAATCACTGAAGCATCAACTCTGGTACTCTCGGCAAACTAAAACTTTCTTATTTAATATTGTGTTTTGCAGAACAAAAAAATCTCCAAGATCTTTGTGAAAAGTCAGGAAATAAAAATATGACTACTTATTTCATTCACTATTTTTATTGCATTTAAAATTAGGTATGTGTACTTATTAAATTAAGGGGAATCTTATTTGGAGTTAAATATATCAAAATATCTTAATTTTTTTTTGTTTAAATATTCGGCTGACCAGAGACACATATCCAATATTAAGCATTCTGATATAAAATGTAAATTAGATTTCAAAGTGTAAATGCTTAAAAAACTAGTAAGTGTATATATATCAGAAAATAAATATTTAACATTTTTTAGTGAACCTATTCTTTTAAAGATATCTTTACTTTTATTTATAGAAATTATTTTCTTGTCCCCTCCTGAATAGCAAAGGAGGCTACACTTTATGACCCAGGGGACGATGACATATTCTTGATACCGTCTATTAATATGCTGGAATCAGCTAAGTCCTTTTAGTGCCATAGATCTTTCACATTTAGCAGCGGATAGCCCCTGAGGGAAATCCCTGACATCGCCTGACAACTGATGCGGATGTTCAGATAGCCAGCGATTGATGTCCCTTGAACTCATAACACGAAAAACGAATCCACTCCATTGTAAACAAAATTCAATACGGATGTTTAACATATTAGGGGACATGTCGAGAATGTACGATAATATGTAGAATGTTTGGAAATAATATTTTTTTAAATTAATTAATTAATTAATTTTTTCTATTTATTTGACCCCTAATAAATTCAACATTCTTCCTTTCCTGACAATAAATAGTTATATAATTATTATTGTTTATTATCTACTTATAATTTAGAAAAACGGCTCGAATTGCATACGACCCATGTGGAATTTTTGACAATTTGAATACAGAAGAATAAGACTAATATTATGAATCCTATTTTATCCTATCTAACAAGTATTTTTAAATAAGGAAAGAAGACATAGTTGTTAATATGGACTTGGGTAGAGAGTGTTGAGTCGATGCCCAAATTATTGTAATAATAATAAATATGTACCTACCTTTTTAAATATGGAAAATAAACACAATTTGTTAAAATAAAATAAAAATAATAATAATAAAGATTTTATATAAGTTTCGGTCTTCCAGGATTAACATTTATGGACACTAATAATATTATTAAAAGTTTTTCTAGAAGTACTAGTGACCTCATTTTTGTAGTGAGCGAATTTTGAACTCGGAGTCCTTGCTTTATAAGCATAAATACTGGCTGGCTCTCTCGGCCAACATCCTATTAAAAATCAAGGTATTGTTTTTTAAAAAATAACCATGTATTTATTTATATAAATGTGTAGGTATATATTTTTTTGCCCAAGCAAAGACCACCTTCCTTGATTTGCTTCTATATAATACAAACAAACTATGAAAATAACGGGAATCAGACAAAAGAAAAAGTTCAGAAGAATGATTGATAGTTAATAAAACTAGGTCAGACAAAATCAGAAATAATGACTTCAGAAACCAATGTCACATAGAAAATATTAGTCTCAAGATGGAATGGTGCACACGTGTATTAAGAATGTGTGAAAATTTAGTGGTTCAGAGAATTTAAGATAACATATCTCAAGGGAAAATAAATTGAGGTCGTCCAATGAAAAGTTGGAGTGGCGCTCTAGAATTAAAATGTCCAAGGAGAGAAGAAGAAAGAAAGGATATAAGACTAGTGCCAAAATTTTAAATGGAGAAAATTGGATGATGTAAGTGTTAAAAATTGTCTAATATACTTCCTCAAAAAAAAAAAAAAAAAAAAAAAAAATAAATATATAAAAGAAATAAAACTGATATCAGCCTTTTTTTTTAATAATATTATTCAAGAAGATCTTGTACTAAAAGGTTGTAACTTCTGCATTCCAGGTGGAACCTTGAATTTTGAAGATAAGGAGAAAAAGATAGATATTACAGGGATTGTGTACGAAGTTAAGTACCTGTGGATAGGGAGTTTCGGAATTTGTGGCTTTAATTGTCCTTTTCATTATCATTGTCTTTGCATCAATTTTCAGCATATTGAGTTCTACGACTCCGTCTTCAAAAATAAAAATATCAGCCAATTACTTAAACTAACCTCATTTTTTACAATTATAGAAACTATCAGGAAGACTAATTCTTCAACCTCATCATCTCAAAATGCCTCTAAATCTTAAAGCAGAAACGTTTACATAGAAAATAAAATTAATCATGAAAAAAATGGAATGGATTCAATACTAGGGCCATTCGGAAAACAGGCGAAGCCTCTCGGGCAAACCGAATAAAGTTGAGTTTAATTCTTAAATACTAAGATAAAATTTTTTTTTTAATTGAATCAACGATCAAATATTTTTTAATAAATATTTAGAGCCTAAAGATGCAACCCCCAATACAGGTCGTTCCTATAGAAAGCATACTTGCCACTCACAGGCGACACTGAGATTTACTTCCATAATGTCAGTGAACTACTAACTATCTATACAGGATAGACGGAATAAATTTTAGACAATTCTATGACTATTAGCGTATACTTAAATTATTAACGTTTGTGCACATAAATATTTATTCAACAAGTATGTGAATTAATTAATTATAGCGATTTTCCATTTTAAGAATAAAAGAAATTCCAAAAATGAAATATTTTTTTATATACATAAAAATATTAATCATTACAGTAATATAACGGTGTGTTACTGCCAATATTATGTAAATTTACACCTATGTTTTATTTGGCAATTGGTTATCTTAGATATTTTTTCGAAACCCAAAGCAAAATTTTTTAAAAGTATTCAATAAAAAAATTCATATGTTTGAGTGCATGTTTTCGGAGCTATTTTATTCTTTTAAATCGAGCCCGTGTGCCATATTCAATTTTTTCAATTTCAATCTTCGGAACAAACTCATTATTTACGTAAGAACTTTCAAGGAACCGCTCGTTTGTAAAATTCTCGTGGCAAAAGAAGTAAGTCTGTATATAATATTTGTAGGCATTTTTTTCTTCAATAATTGGCTTCGGGAACAAATGTTTGCAATGAATTTATTAATATAATGGGACAGCAAGTGTTAGGGACGAAATAAAAGAAATAAGCATGCAATAAGGAAGAATTCCACACCAGATCTCTCCCATGTTGACCAACTGACTCACAGCTAAAAAGAATAAAAATGAATTACGAACGACTAAATTACATAGTAATTTAATGATGCATATTAAATAAAAATATAAATAAATCTAACAGAATAATAAATAAATAAATTATTAAACAAATAGTTAGGTAAATAATGTAACAAATAAATTATAACAACTTCTAAAATAATTGAGATATTAAATTGGTTTTTATTTATCATTCAAAGAAAAAGAAATATGAAATACCTATAAATTTTATTAAATCCGATAGTTACAAAAATTAGCTAAAAATAGACACTTTCGGGCTCACTCGCAAAAATAAATTTTTAAAAATTATGCATAATTTTATTTAAAAACAATCTAACAAGAGAAACTTTACATCCTTTGATTTAATTTTTTTATCCCACAAAAAATTTGACCCGTCCTAAAATAATCATTCAATTTAAAATATAATAATATTATGTTTACATGCTACAATGCAGAATGACAGACATAAAGACAGTGTAGTGACACTAAATAGGGTCCATTTCATTCTTAAACTGAACACTAGAAATCTAACTCAAAACTCAGGAGCTTTTTGCGAATTTTTGCTATTGTTTCATAGTACAGTCTGACAAAGATGTTAAAATTAGGTATCACACAAATACATAATTACAACCATTCGATATCTTCTCATATAATTAAATGTTTTCTGATTTTTGCATTTTTGAACCAAAAGTTCTAAGACTAGAATGTCCAAGAATCTAATTAGCTATTCGTTTTGAAAATATAAACATTTTGAAACCAGATCACACTTTCTACAACTATTCGTCCTTGATTAATCATGTGTATCTTAATTCAAATAGATTACAGACAGTGCTTGAAAATGAAAATGATTCCCCCCCCATTTTTCAGACATTTATTATTAACATTGCTTCTCCGTCAAGCAGTAATATTTTTAATTAAACCATTGATTAATATTGTACTAACATTTTTAAAATTTAAATTTTTATCCAGTCCTATTCTGCTACTCGAGATTAAATATCTTTTAAATTTTTATCAGATATACAGGATGATTCACGGTTGATGGCACATCAAACGAAGTTCTTATGAAATTATTTATTTTGTGCTATAAAAACTTCGTTTGAATAATCAATATTTGCGATCATTTTGGGAGATTTTTTGAACATCGTCAATAAACTGTTTATAAGTTACTAATAAATAGTAAACAAACTGTCATAAGCTTGATATTGCCATGGTTAGTTAAAATTAAATTCATTAAAAAGTAATTTTTCACGAAAAAGCGCCTTTATTAAGAAAACTTGATGCTTTAGGTATAAGGGACATGATATATAATATATCGTCTTAAATAATTTTTCTTTCAATTTATTGAGTAATATACATGGGGTCTCATTTGAAAAAAACGAATTTTTGACTCCTTTTATGAATAAGGGATATAATAGGATTCTTAGCACGTTCTGTATAATATGGAGTCGATTTTTCGACGTAAATTAAATACTTCGGGTCTGTCTAAACTACCACCAAAATATCAACTTTCATGAAGTGAGAGCACTAATTTATTTAAGTTAAATTAGGGCCAGGTTTTGGACCATATTTAACACAAATTATTTTTTATCTCGAAATCCGATAAAGATAGGTATAGGACAATATTAACAAAAAAGTATTTTAATAAAAGGGCGGTTCTAAAAACGTGTTAATATACGGGGTGTTTTATTTAAAAAAATAAAGTTGCTAGGACTTTTTGATGGAAGCCGAAACGTCGCAATGCTGAAAATATTTTAGATCGATAGAACAGATAAGAAAATATAAGGTGCTAAATTTTCAGAAAAATCCTGAGTTCCGTTTTCCATAAACGTCTAACGTGCCATCGACCGTGAATCACCCTGTATACTAGCCCACCCTCAATATTCAGATCAGTGATTGTGCACTTTTGGCCTTCTACGAAATTAATTAAGAACCAAAATCCAAACATCAGCAATTATTAGATTATGACAATATTTATGTGTGAAATAATATTACCAACCAGATTAATAATTAAAACAAAATATGTGTATATCGAATAGACTCTGATGCCCCAATCTGTCTTGCTGAAAGGTATTTGCATCTACGAAAAAATAAAATAGAAAAGCAGCTATTGTTGCAATATTTATGATATAATAATTCGTTTGTGTGACTAGTTTTCTAAGACAACGAAACGAAATTTTTCTCTATCCAATCGGGTATTGATCCCATGAGAGGTGACAGATAAAATATTTTTAATTAAAAGGACTGATGATGAAGGTCAAACCTTCGAAACTATATTCTCAAACAAATAAATTATATATATATATTTATTTATATTTGATACATTCTAATCTAATTATCATTAATAATTAATGATCTATAATTCTTTCTTGGTAATTGATGAGCGAAAATCTTAATGAAAGGATAGTGTATCATCATCGATATCCTCTCTTTCTCACCTCAATTCCTTAGAGTTTTGAACCCTTTCTTAACCCTTCACACCTTCCATCCATCTCTACCCTTAAACTCACTTAAGAAAGGAATAGTTTCATTGAAATGATTGCCCTCAGAGACTAAGAGAACGAAAGGAAAAGTTTTGATTAGATCGGATGATGAATGGCAATTGAAAAGAAAGAAAAGGCATTCTAAAGATGGCTCCAACGCATTTTTGGTTTCTTATTATAAACAAATATAGAATTGAATTTCTAAATTTAATAATTTCCTTTAATAAAAAAGTTGTGGAAAAAGTCAAAATGGAATCGATTAAATTTATAAGGGTTGTACGCTAAATACACAAAGAGATAATCAAAAATTATTATTTTCTTTTATAAATTTTTTTATATCAATTCTTACAACATTAGAATAGGTTTAGCTATATATTCTCGTATATAGGTATATATAATATAAATACCGGGTGAGTTTTTTTTATCTTGAGACAGTCTTATAACTTAAAAACAGTGCATTATATGAAAAAAAATTTCAAATAAAAGTTTATTTATATCAGGGGGAAACTAAACTACGATATTGTTTGTTGACCTAGAACAAGCTTTCAAGGGTATTTCGAGGTCAAGTTCTGTTTTTTAAATAGAAACCTATATGTTTCTGTACATATTCTTAATCTAAAAAAAAAAAAAAACTGAACAACTCTCTCTAGAACTATTTTTTTTACGGCATCAAATAAAAAAAAATAGATCTGCAAAAAACTCCTGATAATTATTTTTAACAATCACTCAAATAATAATGATCAAATATTTAATTATTAAATAAATAATTTAATAATTTTAGCCTCAGGAGCTTCATTTTATCGTGTTGAAAATCTATTAAAAACAAAACAAAAAAAAAAAAAAAAAACAGGAAATGTAAAGGCTACGAAGAAACTTGAAAGGCCAAAAAAAAAACGAAATTAGAACTGGAATTCATCCAGAAGAATTGCGATACACTCATACACTCTGGAATGTCTCAGAACAGTGTCGCAAAATTATTAAATATTAATTATTATTAAATTATTTATTTAATAATTAAATATTTTATCATTATTATTTGATAATTAAGTTGAATGATTGTTAAAAATCATTATTAAGATTTTTTGAGATCTAATTGATTTAATATTTTTTTTTATTTGATGTCGTATAAAAAAATAGTTCTAATGAAAGCTGTTCAATTTTTTTTTCTAGAATAATAATATTTACAGAAACATATAGGTTTCTTTTTAAAAAACAGAACTTGACTTCGTAATACTTTTGGAAGCTTGTTCTAGGTCAACAAAAAATAGCGTAGTTAATTTCCCCCTGATATAAATAAACTTTTATTTGAAACTTTCTTTCATATAATGCACCGTTTTTGAGTTTTAAGACTGTCTCAAGATAATGAGATATACGAGTATAGTCTACTCTGGATCGAATCTGGCTTCATTCAGAATACAAGAGGCCTCAACAAATTCAGGAATAGGCAAGGAGAAACCACCCTGTGAACAATTTCTTAAAGAAAATTTCTATGTAGTCGATTACTACAGTATGAATACTGTAGTAATCGACAACGCCCTCTAAGAAGATCTATGTCACGTTCGGATTCACAAGACTACTTAAGAATGATAGGTTGATGAACAGTTTTTCTAGTATCAAAATATTTGTATTTCCAAAGAAAATAATTTATTAGCTTTTCAATTTTCAGAGCTTCCGAATTAAAATGAACAATATCAAATCAAAATAAATCACATTACATAGTTATATGGAGTTTATGACGAAATGTAGCTAGTGAGATGAAACTTAGCAGATTTTGATTTTTGAACTTTTTACGACACTCATTGAAATTTCGGATAAATTTTTAAAAGAATGACATCAATTGTGTATTTTTTTCTTAGTTTCGCTACATATCTAATTAATGACTTTACAAAAAAACGTTACATTTTTTTACTAATTTTTTGTATAAATACATAAATAGAACGGGCAAAAAATATTTAATTTAATTTAGTTTTTATATAACAATAAGTTAGTAAATATTGGTTTTTTAAATATTTAAATAATTAAAAGTAAAGAATTGGCTTGAGAGAATCAAATGGATGCAAGTCTCACACCAAAGACTGATAACATTTTATTGTACCCGGTGCATCCCATGTGCTGATAACATTAATATGATCATAAAAATGTACTTATTTGAACAGAGTTACATTTTTAGTAAGTAATCTGTATCTATGTATTCCGCGCCCTGTCCACCACACTGCACAAACTAAGTTCTTTCAGACAAGACAGAGTAAAAAGAAGTGCTGGTAGGCTCTTAAGTGTTTGTGTAAATAAGTTTAGGAGCCAGAGTATGGTCTGTTAAGCTTTTAAATATTTAAAATTGGATTTGAAACAAGCTACACCACTCTTTTAACCAATCCCAGTCACCATTTTATAATTTATTAATTGCTATAATCTTTTCATTTCGTGTGCAAACAAATTTAGATATAATTGATCCCGAGATCATAGATTGGGATATTATTATATGATTAAATAAATTATTATCATATATTATGATAAAATATATATTTATTTTTAATTGAAAGGAAAAATTCCATAAATCATTCGTTTCTCAATTACTATTAAAATTATTTATTTTGTTTGTTGTTTGAACATATTGAATTAATTTAATTGATACGTTTATCATTTTTGAATGACTTTCAAAGTTATCTCATTGTCCTTTATTGTTTATAAATAAATAAATAAATAAATAAAAACACAAACATATCTCTATGTATACTATTACGGACATTTGAATCTCATTGAATTCCAGTGAAATGTTATGAAATAACTTCTGCTAAAATAAATCGAATGGAATGAAGGAAAATAAAATTAAAAATTTCATTGTAAATAAAATGAATAATTCAAATATTATAATACAAAGCTTACTTTATGTATGTATGTAGGAAATATTCATGTTCGAAATCACGTATTATAGTAGACAGACCTCAGTAAAGTTAAGGATACAAGACCATTGAAAAATTTTAAAAGATCAGAAAAATTTATGATCAGCATCTTCATAGTTTTTATCCAGAAAACTGGTTTGACGCAAACTCGCCTTCACTTGAAGGTAAATGTTCAACTCCTTTAAAAGTTGGTCATGCCATAATCTGATTTCACATCTTGTGAGGAAAATATTCTAATCATAGCAAATTAAGGAGGTTCGGGATTGTTTATCAATTTTATAAGAAAATTCTCAAATTTTTACCATCGAATCATTAGCCGGATACTGATTGAGCGAGTAGCCTCGCGAGGCTGCCTCGGGCCTTTGCCGTAGAACCGTCCTGAGTGAACGCAGGAAACGACCCGAGGCGCCTTTGAGCATTTATAAAAACCGACAACCGATGGATCGGGCCGAGGCAGCCTCAAACGAGGAAACGGGCACTTTTGCCTTGGACGTGCCACGTACTGACCGACCAGGCATTTGCCTCAAGGGGCTGGCCTCGTGAGGCAAATCCTCAGTCAGTATCCGGGTATTGATGCATTACATATTTATTACTGAAATTTGAAGTTGATCGTCTGCCCATTACCGAGAAATAAATTATTGAAAATTGTCCTTTTAACATGGAAGTAAATGGACCGTGCTTTTAAAAGGGCTATAACTTCTATACAAATTATACCATTTTCAACAAATTTATACAGATCAATAATTCAACTTTTATGAATCGAATGATATATTTTTCAATAGATTTGACAGTCTAGTTAATTAGTTATTCATAAATGTAAAAATAAAAAGTAGTTTGCAGCCAACAGAATATGACAAAAACACTAGTAACTCTATTTGTTGAAATCGTTTTAGTGTTAAATAAATGTTTTTATAATGAGAAAAAATTTATCTCTATTTTCTTTTTATTAATATTATCAAAACAAAGATTTTTATTCGAAATTAACCTCATTATTAACAATTTTTTTATTAAAAAATTTAGTAGGCAGAAGTCACTCTGGAGAAATACAAACGGTTTTTTCGAAATTCATCAAGATAGATAAGCAGTCTCGAACTCCCTTAAAGTCTTCCTCTCACATTTTTTAACAAATAATTAAAACACGAAAGGGCGCTATTATGACAACCTGCAGCGAAACATGTCAGTTCTTGTAAACTAAGGCGAACGCGAGCTGATGATTTATTGAAAAGAAATATTTACAATTATAAAAGGGCGCTTTTGTCATCATCGCATGCTGATTATTGAAGAAAAATAATTAAAATAATTAGCAGGGTCATTATTATCCTTAATAAGTATTACATACTTATTCAGTTTATTCAAACAAAAATATTTTATTTAATAAATTTTCTATTTAATGGTCTTTGATGGTCCACGTGTCATCCGGAACTGCTGGGAGAATTCAATATAACCGATAGCATCGAGTTTTATGAGACTATCCCCAAAGTAAGGCCAAAAATGATTTTGTGGTCAGTTTTCTTTCAGACACAGATACCCGGCTCTGTAGTTAATGTTACCAGATTGATTTCCTTGCCGTGTCTGAGCTTAAGACGGAAGGGCGATAATCAGAGTGCAGATGCAATGCACTCTATCAGCTAATCGAATAGTGTGAGCTTTTTACTCTGTTTACATTACACAAGCACCATCATTTTCCAAAAATCCCATATTTGAACTCAAGAGTCCTTGAAATTTAAAGATATGCAAGAATCCCTCTTAAGATTGTTCACAAAAACGAGATTCTTTATCATAAAAAAGCGCTATATTTATTTATTATATGTAAACAACTAAAATACAATTTTCGTGAATTTTATTTTATATAAAATGCAAGTGATTTTAGATGATGAGCTCCCGACACTTTCTCCCTTAAATACGTGTCTGCGTTAAAAATATATAATTATAATGCAATTTTTCAATTTAATACAATTTCGCGTTACATTCTATTTTTTCTCTATATAATTTATGAGAACAATTTTTATTTTTATTTATTTATTATATTAGCCCATCAAAGCCCAAAAAAGAGAAGAAGATTTTCCGCTGACTCATTTAACAACTCCGTTTTATTCATTTATATAAATTCATAAAGTAAAATAAAATAGATTAATGGAGTCGTCTTTCATTCCTCTTCTCTTTTACGAGTTCCAATCCAATGTTCAGATGATTAATTCCTCTCATAAAAGGTTCACGTAAAATTAACTTAACTGTTCTCTCTGTCATTCAAACTTATATTTAGAAAAGTGAATAATAGATCAAGTCTGGCTAGCAAAAAAGGCATCCAGAAAAAAAACCCACTTTCTATATTATCATTTGGAATTATTGTGAAAAAATATTATAATAAACAATTTCAACAAAATCAAAATCAATCAAATAGAATGAAATTCGTTTATTTATTTTTCCATGACCCTTAATGCTTCAAAATATTCAAAATAATTTCGATCTAATTCAATTTGCAGTGTTTAGAGCAGGATTCGGCAATTTTATATCTCATTTTTGGATTACAACCAGGATAGCAATAGAATCCTTCGAACTCTTGTTTTCAGCTGAGAATAAATAACTATATGAAAGACTGGGGGCGAGAGAGAGAACATTGAGTCTGTACTAAAATTTATTTCGTTTTGAAATACAGTGGAACCTCGGTATACGTCTGCTTTTGAACACCTCCAAATCGGAATACGTCCTGACAAATTTGCTGCAGATTCAATCGCAACTTTGATTATAATTGTGACAATTTTACGCAGAATAGTATATAGTACCTGGCCACCGAGCGATGCTCGGTAACTTTTTGCTTCAAGTTAAAAGCTATATATATAGTACACGCCCCCTTGGGCCCCCCGAACCCCACACTCACACCCCGCCCGCCACCTCCACCCCGGACCCTCCCCCGTTCCCATCCCACCCCACCCCCGAAACTCCTCACCTCGTCCCACCCCCATCTCTACCGTAACCTCCAAATCCACCCCCCAACCTCCATCCAATATTTGCATTTCTAGTCTTCTAGTGACCCACAGATTATGTGTATTTAGGCATATAAATAAATATCGTATAATTATTATTTTTAATTATATAAAAATTTGTCGAGTTTTATAATTAATTAAATTGTCAAATTCTATTATATTTAATATTTGTGGGATTTAAAACTCGACTTTTAATCAATTAAATTGACTTCTCTTTAGGTGTCTCATTGATGTGCATAAAAATTACAAACACCATTCGAAAGTAGTAATACAGGGTAATTAAAGTGTAGAACTATAAAAACTACCAAGAAAAATTCTCCTCCCTCAATTAAACCTCCCACAACAATTCATTTGGGGAAAATCCCAATTTTTTTTTTTAATTATATTAAACCAATTATTTTACATGAATTAATGTCTACATTGTATTTGAGCTTCGACTCCGGAGATTACTTCTCCACCATCGACTGCCCTTGATCATCTTTTTAGTCTTTGTTTTTAATAAGAGGAAAAAACTAATTAAATAAAAAAAACTTTTTTCCGATAATTATTCCAATTCCATATTGTCACGTCTCTGTCCATCCGGGGAAAAATCCCAATAACCAATAAATTAAATTTATTAAACCAATTATTTTACATTAATTAATGTATACATTGTATTTTTGCTTCGATTCCGGAGATTACTCCTCCACCATCGAGTGTCCTTATTCATCCTTAGTCCTTGTTTTAATAAGAGGAAAAATCTAATTAGATAAAAAAACCTCTTTTCCGTTAATTATTTAAATTCCATTATTCCCCAATCAAGTCGATTGGTCCTTCACCCTCTTCCCCGGGGAAAAATCCCAAAAACGGAACTTTTAATATATAATAATTGTATTAATCTTATTGTGGAATTAAAAATTAAAAATTAAAAAAACAATTATTTATTAAAAGGAAAATGTAAATATACATTTTTATCCAGACAGCCACCTGTGAATAATTATTTCAATTAGCAAAAATCCCATCAAAAACAACTTAGCTGAAGATGAGACCGTGACAGATCGAATGTCCAACACAAAAGCCTCCTAACCCGTTAATTTCATTCAAATCGTTAGAGCCGTTTTCGAGAACCCGTTTGGATATATACAATTTTTGCTCGTTTAATATGAGTAAATTAATAAGAGTAGAAAGATATCAGCGGTTGATGACTTTTTAAACTGGGATGCTGTCCAAAAAATTATCTTTCATTTTTCGAAATTTTATTTTAATCTTCGCTTTTTTTTCAAATTTCTTCGAATACGGCACTAGTCCCAAACCTTTTTCTAGGGTGCGGAACACTTTTATGAGCAATTTTCTCTACACTTATTTAAGTTAAAATGAAATACATAATATAAGCTTGTCGTCAGCTATTTTATTATAATTGGGCAGTTATAATTCAAAATCACTACTAGTATAGTTATATTATTAATGCCGTTTTTGAGACCAAAAAATACCTAAATAACTTCAATGGGAAACTTGTGCCTGATGTTTTTTACATAGTTCTTCTATATTTGGACGTAACATAATACGCAAGACAATGCCACTCATGCCAAGCATGGATAAAGTATTGCAATCGGTCTCGCGTCCTCAGGTAAAGAGTACGGAACCCATGGTCTCAAACTAAGTCACAAATTGTAGTATTTAATCAGGATGAATTTTAGCACGTGATGGTTTTGCCAAAAATTACATGGGGTCACCTCCAGAAGCCAAAAAGTGTGATTTTTTCATTTAGTGCTTCCGGTACTTGGTTCATTGCCCCATAGTAAACAATAGGCGAAAGTGATCAAGTGATTCATGCAATCAAATCCAGGTTCCTGATATAAAAGTTTAGAAACGTTGTTGAAGAGCTCGAGTCGAAACGACTACAAATATACTTACATCTTACCGGAGTTTATTAGAGTAACATAAGCATTTATTTAAAGTCTGGGAATATGTAATTGTGGAATCTTTGTCGACTAGCTGGTCGCTTCCTGTTCCTGATTTCAGTAAAAGAGGCTGTCGAGAGGGTACATTCATATTGACGAAATAGCTTAACTTTGTATTCTTTTATCTTGGACAGTATAATTAATAGATAGTACGAATAAGAAAAATATTTAGATTTTTGAGTGAATTTTTGAGTAAATTCAATTTATTCCGGCCGCCTGGAGTACTTCGTCCATTGGTCAGTGTAAAGAGTAATAATTTTTCATTTCATTTTATCAGCCAATAGTCAATTCTTTTATCTTTTACAATCACAAGTGAAAAAATAATTGAATATTGTAGCTCTTGTCCGAAATCGAACTTGAATTTGAATTATTTGTTTATTTAGAGCTTTTTAACTAATTCAAATTTTTTTTCCAACGTATGAGAAAGATATTCAATTATAAAATATAAATAAATAACTGCACTAATTAAAATCCTCTAAATGTAGTCTGAATTTGAACTTGATTTATGACGTTGGTGCGCCTGTATTTAGGCAACATATTACGCGCAGAAAAATGAAAGCTGCGTAAGAGCTAGGCGAGTCCAGTCGTTGATGGAATGCTCCAGAGCTTAAGGCATGTAAGCCATTAAATTATTTTCACACCATTCAATTTGAAATAAAAAGGAGACGAAACCCTCTGCCATGCAATATAAGCATATTTATCTACTAAATTCTTAGATTTGACTTTAAATTGTTTTTTTTAATATATATGGTTATAGGCCAATTAGTTGAATATTGAAAAAAAAATTCCATCTCTTTTTCTAAAATAAGACACTCAAACTTTTGAATTAATTGTATATAAATTCATGTTTATGATTTATATTTTTGGTATTCGGGCCATTCTAATACGGTCGTACACTTCCAATTTGCGACTAAATCCACAAACACTTGTGAAATGCTTACGGAACACCGTTTGGGAACCACTGGAATACGGCATCAATTTCGTTATTGTTCAAATTTGACATTAGATTTTTTTAAATATATTTTGGGACGTTCGCCCCAAACGGATACTGCTTTGTGTGAGTGAGGTCCCTGTGATGGAAATCGACCATCTTCCACGATGAATCAGCCTGTTTTATAAGAAAAATCTTAAATTTCTCTTAATTCTATTGCTATAAGCAAGCTATGACTTGTCTATAGCACTCTTAGTTATTTCCGATCTTAGATAATGAGAGTTCTTAGAAATAGATTATTCTAAAAATTCTCTAATCATCTTTATTTATTCCTTTTTTGTATTATTTCTATTTTAATAGTTCTTCAGCGACAACAATTTTTATTCGGCTAAAACTCGTCTCGACTTGTTTTGACATGCTTGAACTGGAAGATATATGAGCCAGGGACTTCAATAAACCTTCTATCCGCTCCCTGTTCTTAAAAATCGTTCATTTTCATTGCCCCTTGAAACTATGTAACAATTTTATTTCATTTCGAGAACCAATATACTTTTCAAAACAAAAAATGTTTTTATAGAAATATTTTAAATAACGGATAATAATTTGAAAATTTAAAGATCCTTCTAAAATTTTGAAGTCGATATTTATGAAAATACTCTAAATATTTGAAATTTTAGGGATGGGCCGCATCCACAGCATCCATGGACCGCAAGCCACTGATATATATAACTACTATATAATTAAAAATATAAAAAAATGTAAAAATGTTAAAAATATTTATAATCAAAAAAAGGCTATAAATAAGTATAATAAATAAATATATTATTATATGTAATTATAAAAACAAACTCTGAAAATATCTCTAACAATACTTATATTAAATGAAATATGTATTTACCGTACATTTGTTTTTCTTCTAAACCTTAATATGATATAGTATTTAAACTAGTGTGCAAAAAGTTGGTATTTTTCACAAAAGATTTACATGAGAGCAGACAGTGCTCTTTTAATTTCGACAAAAAATAAATATTTTTTTTGAAAACAAAATAACTTATAGCAGAGGCTCACAAACTGAGCGCCGCATCGCCCCGAGTAGCCGCGGCCTCTTCACAAGTGCGCCGCAAAGCTTCATAATTAACTGAAGCAAGACATTCAGCCTAACTAGAAAAAAAACAAGTGAGAAGCTAAAAATTTATTTATTTCTTATTTTTATCTCTTACTTACGATTAGACATACTTTAACTTAGGGCGCCATGGAAAAATTTTAATTGAAAAAAGGCACGCGACTCGCAAAAGTTTTGGAACCCCTGATTTATAGCATAAAACTTTTTTCAATGTTGAAATAAGAAAAAATTAAAGATGCCAAGAGCATGTCTAACATGCATTATTTTTTAAAACTAATATAAATATTTCACTTAATAATGAAGCTTCAACAGCTTTTATTGTGATTAATTTGATTTAAATTTGAATTTTTAGTAAAATCCCACATAATTAATTTTAATTATTTATTGAACAACAACAAATAATACAATAGAACTACGACGTTTCGATCGACTTATTCTTTGATCGTTCTCAGCACGAGCACTCACCCCGATTTCCGATATATTAAATTGATAATCAAAAGTCATGAAAACCAAACGAATCTTCCCATTTACTGAATTTGGGTTTCCTGTAAAAAAAGATCAGGACGCTAAATAGTCTATTTCCAATATTTTAAAATACATGAAAAATAGATATGTACCTATGTATATTTTTATAAATGAAAACTGAATGTTCAATTTTTTTAATTATTATAAAAATGTAGAAATGTAATCATAACTTTTATGATTTTAAAAAATAAAACAAATTTTATCAAAAATTTATATTTTTTAAATAATTAAGGCATGTTATAAAGATATAGGTACTTTTTAATATATATTTATTTTGGCTTCTTTTTTTCTCAATAAAACCCACTAAAAACACTCTAATATACCATAATATAATAACCAGATAAATATTATTATTGAAATCAGATGAAAGGCAGGCTATAATGCCATACATATATCTGATGTGAATATTCTGTCATCTTTAAACTTTAGGGCCGTATTCACAGTCTAAACTCTAAACATATCCTTTTCCTTTTTTACTCATGAAATTGATAAGAACATTCGCGTTCAACTCTTGAATGGAAATATAAATTCATCTTTTTGAAAAGAATCTCATATACCCAGAACTTAGATGAATATCCATATAATGAGCAACAAAAACAGAATTGTTTATAGGCCGGCTGGCATTTTCAAAGAAATTTATGCTTTAAATTTATTTTCTTTTTTTCTTTTTTACCCTTATCTGATAATTTAACTTGATTTTTATTTAAGAATGTCATTTAAAATATTGACAACAACATCATTTTGTAATTTTATTTTCCACTCAATTTCCTTCTTTGTTGTTATATTTTTTATATAATAATATATTGTATAAAAAAGGCCAATGTATGAATGACAGGTTTTCTTTGTTTTTTATCGACTTAAATTTTATCAATTCTTTATAAAAGAAAAGCGAAAAGTATAAAGAAAAATTGAAGGCTTAAGAAAACATGTAGAAGAATGAGAAGTTTGATTTCAACTTCACTTTTTTAAGTATTTATTGGTAATCCATTTTCTTCTTTTAAAAGTAACTCTCAATATCATATATAAATAAAATTATTTCAATATTTTTTCTCTGTAGTTCTATTATCGAATGAATCAAATTATAGAATTAATATAACCATAATATAATAATTAGATGAAGGAGGAGGTATCAGCTAAAGTTGGATGCGCTGGGATCAATAAATCAGCCTGAATAAAACGTTTCGGCCTGAATTTATTTGGCCGTCTTCAGTTAATTAGGAGTTATACACAAAATGCGGTACACATATGTGATCCAACCAAGCCTTGTCAAAAATAAAAATTGTAGCTTCATGCAAATTTATAACGTGCCTATGCCCAAAGGTTCAGAATGAAGCTACAATTTTTATTTTTGACAAGGCTTGGTTCAATCACATACGTGTACCACCGCATTTTGTGTATAACTCCCAATTAACTGAAGATGGCCAAATAAATTCAGGCCGAAACGTTTTATTCAGGGTGTTTTATTGAACCCAGCGCATCCAACTTTGGCTGATACCTCCTCCTTCATCTAATACAGTTTCATCACACGGACGAACTCTAACAACATAAAATAATAATGTATAAAAGAAAATGTACAACGTTTAGATTCCTACACCTGTGATCCTTTTCAAGTATGAGATGCCATCATGGAATCAGACAAGAAACAAAACAAATTTCAATTTCTTTTTTTACTCTTCGGAAATTAAGTAACAAAACTTTTCGTCGTGACATTTTTTCAGGTATTCCTTTTTATCGTCCTGAAGTTAAATTTTAATTAGGGAATGGGAAGAAAAAGTAAAAACTTCCAAGCTCATTAGTTACACGTTGATCGCAAATTTTACATATTTGACAAATTTTTATCAGCGAATGGTTATAGCTAGAAAATTGATTCTTAAAAGATCTGAACCTAAAAAAGATCATCATTATCTAATGTCTAATCAATTCTTAGCAGTAAATAAGGCGGCGATCGCTATGATGATAGCCAACGTCCGGAGCGGGCATGGCACGTGAAGAAGAAGAATCAATTCTTTGTTTTAGAAATACACACATTTGGCCACCAGAAAGAACTTTCTATGAGTTCAGAAAACAAATGTTTAGAAATGATTTTACGCCACATTTCAGACATTTCTAGACAAAAGTGAATAATGAGAATTTTTGAGGAAAAACTGGATAATTTACATTCTTTAAATAGTTCTATTTCAGAAAGTTAAAGAATTGTAAACGCCATTGCTAGAAATTCTCTATTCTCTCAAATATTTATTCTCTTATTTGCGGCTTGAACTGGATAAAAAGATTAATATTTAAAGATTCTAGTCTGTTTATGGTATCACCAATCTTATTAATGAACCAGCTCACTATTAATTCAGGAAGTTTCTTAAGGACACGTAATTGCATTTTAAATGAGAAAATAAAATTTAATATTCAAATATGAAGGAAATTATTAAAATTTAATTATAAAGGAAAATGAATTGGTACTTAAACGGTACCAAACAGAAAATAATAATCTGAAGCTAATTTTGTGAAAATGGAATTAAAATTTTCTAGAAATCATGAGATTTGAGTCTTTATTTTAGAAGTATTAATATGTTGATAAATTTAGTTAAAATGTCTTAGTTATTGAAAGTTTGGCAAATAAAATAAACTCCAAGGTTTCAATTCCACCAACTACTACTGTCTTAAAATTACTCACAACCCCCAAACACACAAACGAATCGACACAAATTCCAAAATATTCTCATTATCCTTTAATTCTGTCATATTTCCAACCTAGAAAATAGACAAAATACAAACAATTAAAAAATATGATTTTGACGTCAACTACTAATCCATTGCTGTCCCGAATCTGTTCTAACAAAAATCATGATAAAGGTCAACAATGAGCAAGTTCTTCGGAACTTAGAATTAAATAAATTAATCCATGGTTTTAAGTAATATCAGCCCATTGACGTTATTCGAGCATAATTAACTTATATATGGAATAAAGCCCTTAAAGCAGACAAAGAGACTTTCGTGATAGCTCAAGACATTTCAAATAACTTCATTCTCTTCTAGTAAAAAATATCATCTTGACCAATTGCTTGCATTTAGCCACACCCTCTCCAATCAAATTATTAACGTGGTTATTCGTCTTCTTCCTTCTATAGCGTATATACATGTATATTCTGGAGTAATGCTGCGATTTAATTCGTCCGGGCTCGGTCAATTCCCAAAGCTCTTTATTATCTATATCAATAAATTCGTTTCCGATCCGATTCATTGTTTATAAGATGAGAGTATCCTCTATAAGACACAATCCTTGCAAAATAATCGCATAGACATTGATTCTTTAATTTATGCACTCTTAAATAAAACTGAGGACCTCATATTTTAGTCAACTTTAATGCAGATAAGACACAATATTTTCTAATATCTAGGCGCATCCATATAGGAATCTTTCAGACTTTTTCATTGATTCTAACTCAGAGAATTTCGTGATAAAATATTCATTCTAGTTGACACTCTGGAGTCCGACCTCTGTTGGAATGACCAAATCACGTTTGCAGCAAAAGTTGCTGCAGGCAAGCTTGGATTTCTATTCGGGTCCAGATGCAATGTGACGCCCATTCAATTTCTTATTCTAAGCAATGCTCAAATTCACCTCTTGACGGATCGCATCTGTGTAGACACTGTAGAGCATTCCTTGCTTGGTTGAAGAGAGTATTCATTCAATCGGAAATCCGGCCTTCTCAATATGGCCTGGCCCACCACCGATCTATTGCATTCAGTTGTTCAAGTACAAGTGCATCCACAGGTATCTTGTAAGGTATAATTATTTATAGCTGATTGCGGCGTGTTCCTGGCCTCAATATATTACTCAAATAATTTCATTTTGACTTGAAAGAGACTCCGATCTACTTGACTGTTCCGTATTCATCTCCACCATATTCTACGAGAATGAAATGAATTTAATTAAAATTAAATCGAGGTCAATTGATTCTCTTAATATTTCATTAGAATTGGTGAAATGTGATTCAATTAATTAGAGAAGGAGAGTGAAAACTGATTAAAGTGATAGAAAGCAATCTTAATGAATAATTCAATTTCAAACTATAAGATCCAGTCATCTTTAAACGACAACCAGTTCCATTAATGAATAGAGGCGCATAATTCTATAGTAGTAGTAGTAGTACATTTAACTCTAATAAATGAAATCAATCTCACAGTTGAAGCCACCACATAATAGCCAAGCTATTTCGTGACACCTTTGCATCTATTGAATATTTTGATAATAATACACAAAATGTATGTAATATAAGAGAAATTTATAAAGTAAAAGGTGTGTAGTTTCACAGTGAAAAAAACTGCAAAGGATCGTTGCTAAATTTTATCCAAATTCATTTGAAATATTAATATCTTTATTCATTTATTATTAATCAGATATCACTTGCAATTTGCAGTTCATGTTGACTTTAATTCAAAAATAGCGATTGATTCTCATCTAATACTTGAGGAATAACAATTTACATTAGATTTTTGACGCTTCGATTATTATTGGTTACCATTGCTGACGATATGGAGGAATCGACTTAAAATAAAAAATAACGATCGATTCTTATCTAATACTAGAGGAATAACCTTATTGCATTCCATTTTTGATGTTTTGACTATTAATGGCAACCTCTACTGAAAACGTGGAGGAATCGACTTAAAATCAAAAAGACTAAATTCTTTTTTGGTAAACAACTCAATCTTACAAAATTTTACATTTTCATTTTCAATAATAAAACAGTATTTTCGAACCTTAGACAATTTTAAAACTTTTTTTTTGGCTTTTCGGCCTTGCTAGCCATCAGCCAATTTAAGATACTTATTATTTTTTAAATTTTGTCTTCTACCCAGGGATCATATTTTAGCCGGTTGCCGCGAGTCGGATTCGAACCAGGGTCCACTTGATTAGCAGGCTTGAACGCTATCGCCTTGGCCAACCCGACCCCCTTCGTGAGGCGATTTTAGCAATTTTCCGACCCCCCTCCGCTTCCCTCCTTAGTGAGATGTCGTGAGATTTGGCTCGACCCCTCCCCCCTAATCTCATCTGAGAATAATCGAAAAATAAAATTCCGAATAAAATATATTTATTATAAAGTCATTTTTAAAGGAGAGAAGATCTTCCGAAAGTCAGTTTTTGAGAGGATAAAAATGACTTTGCAATAAATTTATTTGATTAGTAATTTTATTTTTTCATTATTCTTGGGCTGCCTTCCATCCATCCATTCATATTTATATTTGGTATATATAAATATATATGTATATGTTAATTTGAATCAAGCAGAGAAAAACCTCATTGATTTCTCTTTATGAATCAACAACGCTACTACTCACGACAAAACAAAATCTTTTCAAAGAAAACTATATAATTTTTCATTAATTTAATTTCCTTAGAATACTGAAAATTTTAAGAAACATCCTTATCTATTTAATAAAACAGAAAATTAATTTTAATTTGATTACCGCAAATCATATAGGCTTGAAGAAATAAATAAATAATTATAAAGATAATGACAAATAATAAAAACACGAAAGGGCGCTTTTATAAGCATTATACGAGCCTCGTCCCATCTCAATTGCCCCACCAACATTTCTTCTTTTTAAATAAAATTATGCTAATTCACGGTAAATTTAATTTAAATATTTATTTTTATTATCATTTGGAACAACATTTTATTGTAACATTTAACTTAAAATTATTTTTTAATTGTTAAAAACAAGGAAAACATACAAAATCCAAAACCTTTACCACTGTGTGACGTCGCCTATATTTTTAATTACGGCTTGGATTCTTTTGGACAACGTACTTATCAAGTTTTGACACTCATCTTGAATTAAAGTATCCCAAATATTTCGAAGTTTGTATTTTAATTCGACTACACTTCTAGCTGGATGTATTCGTAATAGCTTTTTCATTGTGTGCCAAAGAGTTTCTATTGGTGACAAGTCGGGGCTGTTTGCCACCCACTCCAAAAGTGGAACATTATGGTCAGAAAGCCATTTTAAAGACTTTCTTGATGTATGGCAGGCCGCCCCGTCTTGTTGGAACACAAAATTATTATTATTCTGCAATGCATCTGCCATTGTTGGAAGTAACAATTTTTTTTTAATCTCTAAATATTTATTGGTGTTTACAATTCCATCAATGTAGTGAAGTTTTCCAACACCTCTAGCAGACATTGAACCCCATACCATAACTGAAGCAGGAAATTTTACTTTCTTTTTTAAACAATCTGAATTGAAAGATCCATTTTTCTGACAAATAACTCTGCTTCGATTGTCCCCAACAGAAACTTCAAAACGAGACTCATCACTCCAATGGACACTATTCCATTCATCACTCGTCCATTTAATGTGACTTTTAGCCCATTTAAGCCGGTTTTTCTTTTGTTTTAATGACAAGAGTGCCTAAAAAAAATTAGTAAAATTACAAAAAAAAAAAATTGGAATAATTTTCTATAAAATTACCTTGTAAGTTTTAAAACCTTTTTTCATCAACAATCTTTCCACGAGTCATTTTTACTAATAATAAACAAAACAAACTTTCTTTTCTTGGAAAAAGGCAAAGCCTACTTGATTATTTCACATATTCAAAGATTCTTAAAAAAAAATAATAAATTCGTGAAAAGCAAAGAACTATTTTTTATATAAAAATATGTTTTTAACAATTAAAAAATAATTTTAAGTTAAATGTTACAATAAAATGTTTTAAATTGTTTAAAATCTTGTTCCAAATGATAATAAAAATAAGCTGACTTGTTCTGATGTGGCCATCCACTTGACTTTACCATACAACCTGGCCTCTCACTTATATTTAATATTTAATAAAATTATTTATAATCATGTAGGGGGGGAGGTTAGTTTTTGCATTTTTAGACTCCTGGGACCCACTGATTATGTATACAAAATTTGGTTGAGTTTGGTAAATGGCAAAGATTTTCATTTTTTGACCCTCCGCCCCCCCCCCCCCCATTTTGGGCGGTTAGTTTTTGCATTTTTAGACTTCTTGGGACCCACTGATTATGTATACAAAATTTGGTTTAGTTTGGTAAATGGCCAAGATTTTCATTTTTTGACCCTCCGCCCCCCTCCATTTCGGGTGGTTAGTTTTTGCATTTTTAGACTTCTGGGGGTCGACTGATTATCTATACAAAATTTGGTTGAGCTCAAAGGACCTAGATTATTAATTTTCACCCCCCCCCTCGACCCCCTTAATTTTGGGTCGATATGCACCAAAATCTAATCACCAATTAATCTCAAAGGACCAAATCTATGTGTGAAATTTGGTTTCGATATTCACACTAGTTTTTGAGCTAGCTCGTCCACAAATTTGGTAACGCACAGACTAACTAACTAACTAACAGACATTTTGACAAAACAATTATTATCTCGAAAAATATAATTTTTTCGATGATTACTTATTAGAGCTTTTTTGTAGACCGAAATGCCATGGTTTCGCTGAATTTTTTTAATCGAAATAGTTTCAGCCGTTTTTTAGATATTTTGAAAAAAAGAAGGGAAAAAACCACTTTTTTCATGGACGATTACAATACTTGACCATATCCTGTATGGTAAAGTAATAAATATTTAAATTAAATTTACCGTGAATTCGCATAATTTTATTTAAAAAGAAAAAATATTGGCGGGCCATTTGAGATGGGACGGGGCTCGTATATCGCCTGACCACGGCAACCTGTGTCAACTTGCAGCGAAAGATGTCAGTACTTGTAGACTAAGGCGAACGCGAGCTGATGATTTATTGAAAAGAAATATTGATAATTATAAAAGGGAACTTTTATCATCATCGTATGCTGATTATTGAAGCAAAATAATTAAAATTATTAGCACGATCATTATTATCCTCAATAAATATTACATACATACTTATTTAGTTTATTCAAAATATTTTATTTAATAAATTATCTATCTAGACACAAGGCAGTGTGTCATCCAAATTCAGAAAAGAACGGACGGCGCACCGGTCACTTGTGTATATTTACACGAAACAATTCGATCTACTTTCGACCCCCCATAACACAAAAACTATTAGACCTTCACACTTGAAATTTTGCATTTCTAATAAGGCCTACTGGAACATCTAGAATCCCATTTCATGAATAGACCTATTAGAGCTATTGAGTTATTAATGTCTGAAAAGTGCCATTTTTAACACTGACTCACATATTAAAAACCTAGAGTAATTTTGCTTGCATCCTTAAATGCTGAAATTTGGCATATTGGTAGAATTTGGGCTACAATTAAAGGAAAAGTCAAAAAAGTGAAACTTTCCTTTTTTCAGGACCTGAATTGAAGGGGTGAAATTTATTATAGGCTTAATTAATATATAATGTAATTAAAATGAAGCTAGAATGCTGAAATTTGACACACTGGTAGTTGCTTGGCACAATAATAAAGGAGAAAATTGAAAAACCGAAACTTTCTCTTCTTCGGGCCTCGAAATGAAGGGGTGAAATTTATGAAAAACCGTCGGAGTTTTTAACAGATATTTAATAAGAAATATTTAATAATTATTAATTTAAATGTTTAATTGTAATTATTTAGATAAATTAAAGAATAAAACTTTTCAAAAATTAATGATATCTGACCAAAAACATAAATGTGAAAAAGAGGCCAAGTTCGATACAAACGGCTTCGCCGACAAAAGAGTTAAGATCTAAACGGGTAACAAGTTTGATTAATTAGGTAGGACTCCATGTAGTGTTTGTTAGCCCAGGGCACCATAAATTCACAATTATGTCTCCCACGCTTCAGAGTTCTAGACCAGTGTTCTTCAACCTGTGTTCCACGGAACCGTACGTAGGATTCCACTCATAGTCCAAGAGCTGGTGACACATTTTTGAGTACGGATTTGACCCAACTAGAAATAATGCGTAATAGTCCCGTCTATGATAGTTGTACAAGGAATGGCCAGTCTGGCTGTTCTAAGCAGGTGGACCAGGTACTGCGCATGGTGTGAGTGCGGTAAAAAACACATATGTGTTAAAAAATATTTTTGACCCAAAATGAAATTATAAAAATTATAATTTATAGTCAATTATAAACATAATATATTCACTTCAGACCATTTAGTGGTGGGACGTGGAACCAGACCAACCAAAGTGTATTTTTACAACATGCAAAAATACACATTGGGTGGTCTGGTTCCACGTCCCACCACTCAAATGGTCTGGGGTGAATATATTATGTTTATAATTGACTATAAATTATAATTTTTATAATTTCATTTTGGGTCAAAAATATTTTTTAACACATATGTATTTTTTACCGCACTCAACCCATGGGCAGTACCTGGTCCACCTGCTTAGACCAGCCAGACTGGCCATTCCTTGTACAACTATCATAGACGGTACTATTACGCATTATTTCTAGTTGGGTCTAATCCGTACTCAAAAATGTGTCACCAGCTCTTGGACTATCAAACGCTATAGGGGTTCTGCGACTCAATCCTATAAAATTATATGTATAATACAACTATTTTATGAATATTTATCTTTTTGTTTGAATAAATGCAAATTTATATCTTATATTATAAAGTTTTCATAACAAAGGCAGGGACACACCTTGTTCATAACATGTAATATTATGGAATACGACCCTCACCTCGAAATCAAATCTGGGTGTGCTACTAATGAAGGGTTCCATAAAAAAATTACCTTAAACAAGGGTTCCTCGAGATGACTAAGGTTGAGGAACACTGTTTTAGACTAACCGCTATGATTGAGGCACAGCAACTAAAAATTGACACAGAAGTCGAAGAGCAACGAGCGATTCGACTTGAAAATGACAAACTTCAACACAAGAATGCAGGAGCAAAAAAGCTTTTAAGTAGCAACACAAAAGGGTGTCTGGGGAACAGTATTTATACTAGAAAAAGCCTTTTTTTTTTATTTATTTTGTTTTTCAATTGGTTCACTATCTAAAGCGCAATGGGCACTTTAGTTCCTAAAAACTATTTTCGATTTTGGAGCATTTATAACAGGGAAAAAAGCATAGATATATGCAAGGATTTTCAGTTCAAAAAAAGAACAAACGAGAAACGAAAACCAAAACTATTAAATTGTTCTTAAATTAAAGGATGTAACTCCAAGAATGAGAGTTTGCTCATTGCATTTCAATGAAAGAAGTTATTTATTTTCAAGTAAGTAAATGCAGTCTAACCCCAAAAAATAATAACAGTATAGGAGTAGGCATCCAAATTTTTTAAGTTTTTATATTAACAGATTAAAAAATAATACCAAGAAAATTTCATGGAAGTCGCAATTTATATTAATTTTTTGTTAGTAATAATAAAAAATTAAACTCCAAAAATTTAACCATTCTCGGACGTCTCATATTTTTAATATGACAAATTCAAGTGTTAATTTTAACTTAAAATATGTAACGAAATTAGATAGGTAATTAATATATATATTTCATGGGGTCTTTCCATTATGTGAAAACTTTGTAAACAAAAAGCCGTAAAACTCACTACGTCCATATTTACACTTTCGACATTTCTCCCACATTTAATTAAATGCCGGGCTTCTAAAAAATTTTCCGCATTCATAAAGTTATTTTGAGCAACCCAGTGAAAAATTTCTTTTAGGGAAATTAATAAACTATTTAATTTATCGTCACTAATTTAAAACAGATAATGTTTATTCCAAACTTGCAACTTAAAGTCAGACATTTTAATTAAGCCACGCCTCCATGTCACTTCCCAATAACCATATAATGCATTTATAAATATAGTTTCTATTCCTACTGTTATTTACTTTATCAATTCACTTTCAATTGCCAATCGTCACCAACAGAATAAGTGCCAGCCTAAATGATATTAATAACCTATTTTTATCATTTTTTCACACCAACAAACCAGAGGTTTATTAAATTTATAATTTTCTCATTAATATATTAAAGAATAATTAACATATTAGGGGATGATGGGGGAGGGAATGGATTGGATGAAACCAATCGACTTGATTGGGGAATAATGGAATTGAAATAATTATCGGAAAAGAGGTTTTTTTATCTAATTAGATTTTTCGTCTTATTAAAAACAAGGACTAAAGATGAATAAGGACACTCGATGGTGGAGAAGTAATCTCCGGAATCGAAGCAAAAATACAATGTATACATTAATTAATGTAAAAAAATTGGTTTAATAAAATTTATAAATAAAAAAAAAATTAACATATTAACGAGAATTGTTTTGATCGCGCTTTTTTAAACAAGATATATATCGCGAGACTACTGTTGGTTGAAGCTATTGGAGTCTGCTGAGTCTTAGGCCTGGACCAAGAGAGAATGAAAAAGATATGATCCATTTTGATATAATCCAACGTCATTTTGCGTTTAGCCCTCATGACACTTGGATGGATCACCAAATGAATTTGAAATCTGAGATGTTATATATTCAATCTCCCAGTCCAGACCGCCCGATCTGTTAACACGTATGTTAGGTGCTTGCCATTAATTAATCGTTTGTTTCCTATATTTGATTCAATCGCGAATCGAATGCGTGTGATTTTTGTCAAATATTAAGTGAAAATAATATCTGAACTTATATTTTTCTAATTTAAAATAATGAAGTTAAATAAATTTATAATTTTCACATTAATATATTAAGGAATAATTAACATTTTAACGAGAATTGTTTTGATTGCACTTTTTAAACAAGATATATATCTAAATTATAGCTAAATGGATCATATCTTTTTCATTCTCTCTTGATCCAGACTTAAGACTCAGCAGACTCCAATAGCTTCAACCAGCAGTAGTCTCGCGATATATATCTTGTTTAAAAAAGCGCGATCAAAACAATTCTCGTTAATATGTTAATTGATTCTTTAATGAGAAAATTATAAATTTATTTAACTTCATTATTTCAAGTTAGAAATATATAAGTTCAGATATTATTTTCACTTAATATTTGACAAAAATCACCCGCATTCGATTCGCGATTGAATCAAATATAGGAAACATACGATTAATCAGAGGTTTATTCTAATTCCAGTTTTATTTAACTGATTCTTATTTCTTGTCTCTTTGTTCACTTCAATTTCCCAATATGGTCGTTCAGTATCTTCAATATTCGCGAGTATTAAATTTTAAATCATTTTTTATTGATTCATTTTGATATTGGGCTTCTATTATGTTTCTATATTAGCATCTCATACTTAATGAATCTTGCAAATAGATCAAGTGATCGAACTGAGTATTGAATTTATTTGTTATTTGTTAATAAATATATTTAAGGTAGTTGTTTCGCGATAATACTAGTAAAAAGTTAATGCTAGAGCATATAGAACAGACAATAAGGATTCATAATTCATAAACCCAAAACTTTTTGTTGTTTATGTACCACTACTAGCCAATCCCGTGCTCGTTTGGCAAATCTGGCAACATTGTCCGATTGAATATTTTTATCATAGAAATGACAGATAAAATACATTATAAATGTCGATTTATAAAACAAAAAGTTCTTAATAAGCGATTGAAAGCTGTTGCGACAATGACTAAAGCGAAAAAACGGGAAAAAAAGTACTTAGGTTAACAGACTTTTTAGGTTAAATACATGAATTGTTGTCAGCTTGTTTTTAATGTAAATTTTTCATTATACATTTTTTATTATTTATTCATTATTATCTCATAAACTGTGATGTAACTATGAATTACAATTTTCTTAAAAAATGTATTAGTTATTGTTTAATTTTGGTTTAGTTTTTTATAAAAATGGTAAGAAGAGTTTCTTAATTATAATTAAATATGTATGCAAACTTTCCGATATCTCGTTTAGGGCAATGTATAAGAGTCTGAAAAACTCTATGTTTGGAATTTAATATATCCGGAACTATATAGTTCATAAATTTCGTTTTGCCACCAATCGATGCAGAAGTATTTAAATAAAAAACTCTCTAAATTTAAAAAAATATTTTTTTGCAACGAAATGTTCTCTGGAGAGAGACGGACTGGTAGAAATTTTAATTGAATGTAATGGAAGGCAGCCCAGAGGTAGTGAGGAAAGAAAAAATTAACACATTTAAAATAAAGTGTAATTTATTGGAATCCTTCCTCCTTTCCTTTCAAACCGACGTTTCGGAGGATTTTCCCTCCTTCTTCAGGGTTTCAAAGGGTCAATGAATGAAACAAATAAAATGTTTCCTTCTTCTCTCCAAAAACTTTCTTCATTTTTCTATGCCTTTGTTAAAAATGAAGAAAGTTTTTGAACACTACTGTTGAGAGAAGAAGGAAACATTTTATTTGTTTCATTCATTGACCCTTTGAAACCCTGAAGAAGGAGGAAAAATCCTCCGAAACGTCGGTTTGAAAGGAAAGGAGGAAGGATTCCAATAAATTACACCTTATTTTATATGTGTTAATTTTTTCTTTCCTCACTACCTCTGGGCTGCCTTCCATTACATTCAATTAAAAAAATATCCTAAGAAAACCTATATGGTGAAACAAGTACATTAATAGAGGGAAATAAAGGATTTTAATAAAAATCATTAATTAAAAATCCAGTGTTGTTTATGTGCGATTAAGTCAGACAAGGTTTGTTGTATGATATTGACTCAAAGGTACAAGTCAGAGAGATTAAACTCATTCAGTAACAATTTCTCAAAGAGTCTGATAGTAGTAAACTTATATTATTTATGCTTCAAGGAAAATTCTATTCTCAAAAGATGTTTACCAAGCTTTCCTAAATTAGAATTTTCCAGAGTTTATTAAATTAGTGGTTTTGGCCTCTCAATAAAGTTCAATTGATGTTTTATCTATTTCAATACTTTCTTTTTCATTTATAAAAAATTGAAATGGTAGCGAATTAGTTTAATTTTTGCGAAACCGAATAAATTATTCTCTCCACTGCTTATGGATCAATTAAATCTTGTTGCTTCAAAAATTATATGAATTTTTTTTTTAAATGTGTATTAAATTTTTTCTAAATCTATATAGAAAACAAAATACTAATTTTGGCTTATTTAGTCCACCTCACATATCTCTTTCTTAGCCTCCACCCCCTTCCTCCCCACCTCTCATTAATAACAAACAAACATCCCTTCGCTCCTGGCAACACTTAATAATATGCTCTGCGGTCGCTGTTCTTTTTCTTGGTTAAAATAATGATAATAATAAATAAGAAAATCTCACTAAAAATTAATAAATTTTAATTAAGAGTATTTAATTTTATTTATTTTATTAGAAAGATGGACTGGTACGCGAAATAAGTAGGTTATAATGAAAGAAAGTCTATAAATTATTTAAATTTTATTCAATTTCCGACGTTTTAGAGACTTTTTTTCTATCCTTCTTCAGAGAAAAAAAGTCTCCGAAACGTCGAAAATTGAATAAAATTTAAATAATTTAGGGACTGCCTTTCATTATAACCTACTTATTTAATTAAGAGATTTTTCAATTTTATTTTAAACCTCTTCAACTTTCTGGATTGTGGGCTTATATGGAACTATTAACCCTCTATTTTAAATCTTACGCAAGTTCTACATCTTAGTTTCCGTGATTTGGCTGGTTGCATTAACATCAAATTCCTCCTTATGCATATACAATCAAATTCAAAATATCTCTGTAGCTTCAATTAAATAGTAAATGGGTTTTATATTGATTCAGGATACGCCAGTTCTTTCAAGAACGGAACTGAAGGTGTTAACCGAGGGATACCTGAATCGAGACTTTTAATATGAAACCTCATCAAAAGTGAAATTCAAATTGATCTTGAATGAATTAGAACTCTTTAAAAGTGCATTTCCAGTAATGTGATTCCAATGCTTCAGTAAATATATACGAGAAAATAATTAAATGTTTAGATGATGTTGAATAAAATAGACAACTCAGTGAAAAGTCTAATTTAATAATTTAAGACCATTACTCGTTATAAGATGACAAACAAGAAGCGCCAACTTGTCTCGGATTCGGTCACCAATTGTATTTAATTCCACTAAAGGAGAAGGAATTTAAGAAAAGGCTTGGGCACTTTTCATGGAAACTTTTTGATCTGTTCGGTAAATGGCATCTATGGGGACCAAAAGGGGGGACGGCAGGGAGAACTCGTTCCAACGCCTGTCTGCCAACCGACAACCACCAAATGCCAAAGTTGATCAGCAAACTTTCACGGTGGTTAAAGCAATTGAAAAGTTACCACCAGACACAGCCGGCAGCTTTTTGTCCTCCGATTCTTGCAATATTTGACGTTAGAAAGGAATTTTTTATATTTAACGGGAGAATGAAAAAACACTATTAATAAGAGGCAATATATATATGGCGTTTACGTCAATCGACAATCACTTACCACTCCATGTCTTTGAAATCATCTTCTAATTTTCCTCTTTGAATGGTCCACCGGAAATCAAAAATCCCAAAAAAATGAGGTTACTGTTGAACCACTCTGAACTAAAACATAACTGTATTTCTTCAAGCCGACTCATAAGTTAATATTTCATCTCAACATGACTTTCCATTGCAGAAATATAGCATTTTTTCTAGGCATCTCAATTTCCTTAATTTCGATTTAAATAAAATTTATATCCGCTAAAGAACATATTTTTTATTTTTTTAATTTATTAGGTGACCAGAGGCCATTCTCGTTATATTACACCAAAGAAATTTAAAAACATTTTGCAATACAAACTTAATAATAAAAAAAAGGAATTAATATTTAAAAAACTATAAAACACCCTTCTAAAAGTACAAAATAATGTAATAATCAAAAGGTGTGTGGCGCAGAAACATGCACTTTTAATTGAATTCGACAAACTGCCACACGATTTTTGATTATTACATTATTTTGTATTTTTTAGAAGCGTGTTTTTTATTTTATTTTTTAAATATAATTTTTTTTACACTTTTTAGTCTTAATTATTTTTATAGAGAAAAGTTTGCGGAATTTAACAGAACAAAAGTCACATTGATACATAGATATATAAATACATACATACATATATATATATAGTACATATAGGTGAAGCTAATATAAAGCGTGTATAAAAATAAAAAATATAAATAAAAGAATACAATATAAATTACACTTATCAATGAAAAAAATTAACAAAGTTCGTTTTAAATCTTGATGTTAGAAAAATTAATTAACTGCTTTGACTATAAAGAACATATAATAATAGCTGATAAAAACAATGATTAAAATAATCGATAGAGCCGTATTTGAGGAAGTTACAAAAAATAGGAGCAAAATAGTACTTTCGATACTCTGATTCCAACCAAAAACATGCTCTACACAAGAGATTCACAAACTTTTTTGTCTCGTAGACCCCTGGCTATGTTTTTCTGTTTTAGGTAGACCTCTTTCTTAAGAAAATAAAGTTTTACTTTTCAAGAAATTTTAATTCATTTTAATAGTATATTTGATAGGGAGCTCGAGTATAATATTTATTTTAATATCTCTTCTAAAAATTAAATTTATGAACCCTTCCAAAAATGGTGAAGTGATACAAAGAGTGCCCCCTTACCCCTCATTTTCGGATATTTTTAAGAAAATAAAATTTTACTTTTCAAGAAATTTTAATTTATTCTAATAGTATATTTATTATATACAGAGCTCGAATATAATATTTATTTTTATTTCTCTCCTAAAAATTAAATTTATGAACCCTTCCAAAAATTATGTAGTGATACAAAGTGTTCCCCCATTTCTCATTTTAGGATTTTTTTAAGAAAATAAAGTTTTACTTTTCAAGAAATTTTAATATATTCTAATACTATATTATAAACAGAGCTCGAATATAATATATATTTTTATATCTCTTCTAAAAATTAAATTCATGGACCCTTTCAAAAATGGTGTAGTGATACAAAGGGTCACCCCTTACCTCTACCTACTTATTATAATCGGTTTGCCAGACGACATGATATTTTTTAATTTTAAAATCTACTAAGTTCATGACAAATACAATTTATTAAAATTAAGAAAATGAAATTATTATTTTAAAACCCCTCTATGGATTCCAGGTGGCATAGCCTCCCGGCCATTAAAATGCCAGCCGAAGGCGGGCTTCGCATCTGATATTTATATACTAATATATCATATATAATTAAAATGACGTCGATTTAATTATTTAATTATATTTATATTAGTGAAGGTAAAAAAAAACAAGAGGGCAATATTTTTGAGAGATATTCGTTGTCATTACAATGTTCTTTCTCTTTTGAGGGATAATTATCTATAAAAGGGAAGAGAAAAGAAGGTGCGTGAGTGGGTAGTGGACGTAAACTGTTAGTGAATTTGAAACGGAGACCAGTCAAGAAAAAAAAGAACAAGAAACAAGAAAACAATAAATTGAATTAGGAATCGGAGAAAGTTTTTCCTTACATCTTACTCTTTTTTATTTTGTTTTTCAACGAGCTTCTCGTTATCTAAAGTATATAAACGTGTATGAGGGTATTCGGTAGTACTAGTATTTATGGTTCAAATCGGCTTTGGGAAATACCGTTTTACTTCAAGTTATTCATCATTCGTCTTGTACTTTTTTGATGTTGTACTATGCTTATCAAAAATTACAATTTTTTAACAAAATAAATAATGCTATTTTTAAAGTTAATAATTATTTGATTAAACATATATAATACAAATGAATGAGAGTAAATAAATCGTAATAGAGCAATATACAATAAAAAACAAAACAAAACAATAACAATAAAAATAGGCGGGAAAAATGAAAAAACAAAACAAAAAACAGATCAACAAATAATATCAGAATGAATAAAGAAGTAAAAAAAATCGACAAAAAATCAACAAAAATATAAATAAATAGAAGTTTTGCTCAAAAAGTCATCACTATTCCAAAAGTCATTTAAAAGTTACTTTAAAAATAAAAAAATAAAAATAAAATTATAATAAAATGAAATAATTTGTTTTTTAAGTTATTTCGGTTTGACTTTGAGGTCATACCAATAATACCATACCTATATTGAATAAAAAAATAAAAACATTGAGAAATTATATTCGAAAAAATATTATAAGAGTAAAATATAATATATTACAGATCAATATCTATCTACTTGTTAGATTTATCTACTTATCCTCAATTGGACAAAAAGGTTCGTGGAGAAAATTTAGAACTATTAATATATACATATATGGTTTATAAATTCATTTTCGCAGAAAAATATTTGTCGGGGGAATATAATATATACTCTCATGTATCCTTGTAAAGATCTCTTTAAATAGAATCAATTTTTATACATAATATAAATATATAAATTGATTTCGCTTTAAATTGCCGATATTAGAGAGCCCCAAAGTGGCCATTTTGCGGCCATTTCTGTATATGTTTAGAAATGGCTAAATTTAAATTATGTAAAGATCTACAAAATCCCTCAGTTTCGCACAAAAAAGAACGAATTTGATATCTCAAATATTTTAGAAGTTTCAAGGAATGAAACCTCGAGGTCCGTATCACACTTAACATTAGATAAAGTAAAAAATAATGATTATTACACGGCCTCGTTGTGGTCGCGCCCCGAGTGAAGAGAAAATTATTTTCGATCTTTGGGGTCTGCGATCGATTGGGAGGCGCTGGAATATTTAATTGTTTAATAATGATTATTATTTTTTATTAAAAATACATACAAATTTATTTAGAATAAAATAAAATAAACGTTTAAAAAGTTAGTCTTTGATACACCGGTTGTTTAAAAGATGACAAATATGAGTAGGTAATTAAATTAGGTTGGAGTTGGTGGTGTTTCACAAGGAGAAAAATTAAAATACAAAGATTATTTTAGTTTACTCTATATATTTCGAGCTCTTAACTCATCGTCAGGAGAACATTGACGATAACGATGAGTTAAGTTATTTATTATATTATTATATTATTATTATTATATTATTATTATTATTATATTATTATTTATTAAATTATTATTAGTAAATATTAATTGTCAATATTTAAACTATATAGTCTGAAAACTGAAATAGGTCAAAGGCAAAAGAAGATTCAATAAATTAAATTTTCATGTTTTTTGCATGCATTTCTTGGAATGCAAGGTGAGTAAAAGTGAGTGTGGCGCGCTCTAAACACGACAGCATGATTTCTGATCAGTTTTTTATCGTTTGAATAATTTATTTTTGCATCCCCATTAAGAAGAGGAGATTTCCCATTAAACCGCTTTTCTTTCTCTCATTGCCTAATGGACCGGAGATATTATATCTATCAATAGTAGGGAGTATTTCATAGATGCAAATTCACTGTCTCTGTCTTTGAGCTGGATGGAACTGGGACCGATTTGTCTTCTTGGTCAATCAGATCCATTGTGCTGACCAAATGTATTGTTTCTACAAGGTACGTATTTCATTATCAAGATAACTGGTCTCCTATGTTGGCCGCTGTTGCTGTCAGCCTATGCCTATTTGATAATTAACAACAACGAACCCACCCACCGAAAAGCCATTCATCGTTTAAGCAATCCGACTTAAATAGCTAGCTCCCCACCTCACAACCCCAAAACTCTACAACCCGTAAACCACCTCGTCCTCTCACTTTCAGGGACCAATGGAAATTGGAAACCAGAGCTAATTAAATTGCTTCTCTCTATATATAATCCAGTGTTTCTCAATGTGGTGTACGCATGTACGAACCCTTTGGTAAAATTTTTGCGGGTTCGCCGTGAGAGATCAAAAGTCCCTAGAACATTGATTAAATGTGCAAATGTAAACAAGCTAACAAGAGAAACCAACTAACTGATGACCTAGTAAAAACAAATTTTAAGTGATTTGTTCGCTACGCTCAGCGAGAGAAGTCCACCGGACTATCAGAATTATTTATTTATTTGCTTGTTTATTTATTATAAAATAATGCTCTGAGGTGGATACCATGCAGAGCAGAAATAAAAAGAACACAGAAATAGTTATATGTAAATGAGCAACTCTCTCTCAAGATGTAATCATAACAAGGCCAACACACCTCCCAACCCAGAGAGCAACCCAATTCTTCACATTTACTCACAAATTTACAATTATTTTTCCCCTATTCGTCCTTTGAAATGTAAGAAACGAAGAAGATTTAACTTTTAAGGAGTTCGGTGTTGGTTCTAGGTGAAACATTTTAATATAATAATAAAACTAAGATACGAGGTAGGTTTTGAAACCTACCTCGTATCTTAGTTTTATTATTATAGAAGAAGATTTCATTTTCAAGAATGATTTTTTGTCTGTGTCTTTTATGTCTATCAATTCGTGTGTATTTGTGCGTGATAGTCTGTCTGAATTTCGATACTTCAAGAAAGGAAAGTAGTTGAAATTTCATTCTGGTGAAACAATGTTTCTATTATTCCCAAATTTAAGAACTAATTATATTTTATATTTTTTTTTAGATTATGAAAACTGCAGAAGATAAAAAAAATAAGCCAACCAAGAGAGAGTCGGACTCGAATATATATATATACTTCTTGCTAAATGAACCGTCGCTTTGTGAATTCAATACCGAAGTCCCCCCAGAAGGCAAGCAGCAGAAAACGTTCATATATGAAGGATAGGACTTAAACTAAGCAACATGTATTGGCTTATTGGCCGTAAATCAAGATTATCCTTGGATAACAAGATATTACTTTACAAGTCTATTCTTAAGCCCGTCTGGACTTACGGAATTCAGCTGTGGGGCACTGCCAGTATCTCCAACATTAACATCATACAAAGGTTCCAAAACAAAATGTTGCGTGTCATCGCAGACGCGCCTTATTACGTCTCTAACAAAATAATCCATCATGACATCCCTTTGGAAAGTGTTAAGGAGGCCATACTTCGCTTCAGTGAAAAATTCACCAAAAGAGTGTTAGTGCATCCTAATGTGTTAGCCAACAGACTAAATGTGCCCAGCAGTGAAGTGCGCAGATTGAAACGCCTGATGCCATCCGACCTGACTTCAGGACTTAGATAAAAAAAACCATAAACTCTATTATATAATAAGATTTAGTAAGAGAGATCCCTCACTGGAGGGATACTCTACATGCCAGTAAATTTAAAATTATTATTATTTTTGTATTTAATTCTTAATTGTTTTATATAATTGTAATAATAATAAGTCATAACAAAAGCTTATTGCCTTTTCAGGCAGATTGCTGAACTCACTAAGAGTTAATAAAAAAAAAAAATATATGAAGGAAATAAATAACTAATTTTTTTTTTTAATATTTTAAGTATTTGAAGGTAATTGAGCTGTTAGAAAAATCACCTAAAAATGACCACTTTGTATCCCTCCAACCGTTATTATAATGATAATTAAATAATTTAGTATTATTCTGCTTTAAAGATTTTTACATGGATCACTTTTAAACGGAAACCTAAAAAAATTAAATATTTATATGGAGAGCTCTTGAACAGTTGTAGCTATTGAGCATATAGGAATATAAAAAATAATTTTTAAGAAAAAATAAAAACCGACTTCAAAAAATTAAATGCAACAAATAAAATACACTAAAAGGTATAAAATAATTATTATCTTATTTAGTTACAAATAAACGACGAAATATTAGCATGAAATTACTTTTTGAAGTCAGTGCCAAACAAACTATACCTATAAGCGAGCGTACCCGCCAAACGTACTAAGTAAGATCCGTCGAGTGCGATTCATAAAAGGTATATGTTTGGCACCAACTTCAAAAAGTAATTTCATGTTAATATTTCGTCATTTATTTGTAACTAAATAAGATAATAATTATTTTATACCTTTTAGTGTATTTTATTTGTTGCATTTAATTTTTTGAAGTCGGTTTTTATTTTTTCTTAAAAATTATTTTTATTTTTCTCTTTTTAGTGATGTTATTAATCAGTGATCATATCATCAGAACTTGACCAAATTAATATGACATCATCCCTAAGACACCCCCTTTCGGATAAAAAAAGAACCATCGAAAAAATCGGTTCATAAACAAAGAAGTTTGGTCTAAAAAAACCTAATAAAAAAGGTCTTATACCTATGAAAAAAAAAACGAAAAAAAATGGGACCAATCGGAAGCTACACTGGAACCAATGCAAAAAATAATTTCAAAATCGGTTGACAATTGGCGGAGATTTGAGGTAACATAGGCACAAAAAAAATAGAGAGAACCTCCTCCTTTTTTGATGTCGGTTAAAAATAATAAGTAAATATAAAAGAGTAGGTGTTATTTGTTTTGTTTCCTTTTTTGTTATAAAAAAAGTTTCCCTTTAAGCTAAAACTTGATATAATTTCGTTTTTTTTTTTTTTTAAGTTCCCCGAGGCTGAATTTTAATCTGATATCTGTCACACTATATTACTCTTGTATTTTAATAAAAAAAAATCAATTTAATGAATTTTTAAGCAATAAATCGAATGTTTTAAAAATAATTCCCTTAGGTCAATATTAAAGATGAGATGGATGTTTAGTCTTTAGATTTTTTCAAACTACCATAAATAATAATATTCAAAGGAAATTCAATTCCAAGAGCAATATTGAGTTGAGCGAAGAAAATATAGAAGGGATTAAAGAATTTTGCTACCAGGGAATTAAATTAACTTGGAACCGAAGAAAACAGAAGGAAATTAAATCTCGAATTTTTCAAAATAAAATAAGTTTAATTGAAAACGAAAATTATCAAAATAAATACTAAAGCTTAGACAGCAGCTTAGATAGCAGAGCATAAATAAATATGTTAAAAATTAAATTTCAATCTGATTACTGATAAAGCTGTTCTGGATAAAATTAAGAAAAATAAAACTTTATCAAAGAAAAGATAATTTATTAAGATTCGGCGAAATACTGGAAAATATTTCGGAGAGATTTGGCGAATTGAAGGGGAAAATAAAAAACTAGCTTAAGAGATTTTCCTTAGATAATGAATGTTATTGGCGATGGAACTATGGAGAAAGTAAAAGAAATTAGTATGAGATAAAATCAGATGAAAATCTGTCAAACCAGAGGGTATCTGGTTGGATTTTCGTTGAATTTTCGTTTTTTTACTACTTGACAGTCGACTGAACTAGAGGTGGTTTCTTCCATGTTTGGTTCATTGGTGGTTTGGATAACAGATTCACACAGCGTTTTCATTTTTGTTGAGTTATATCAATCGTAAGTAATAATCAAATTGAGAAAACAAAGTAATTCACTACATAGTAATGCATAAAATTTTTTTAAATATTATAATATTTTATATATATAAACTTAAGCTTTATTTTCCGAGCAGGATTAGATTAGAAATAGATCGAATTTCGTAGGACTAATCCGGTCGGATGTTCAAGCTCGAATGATAATACCTATATAAATTAAGTTGACAAGCAACAAGAATGAGTTTTTACAAACAAAGAAAAATGTTTTATTAGACAAATTAGATATTTCAGAATTTCAAAACTATAAGCCATGTGCAATGCTAAGGAAACAGTAATGACAGTGAATCTGAACTGTTCGTCTTGGAGCATGGGAGCATGAAAAAGATGCAAAAAGGATCATTGCGTAGTCCATTATAAACGATGTCGTTCAAAATAGCTGAGCGAAGTTCTTATTTCAAAATGCACTAAAAAGAAGAAAATAAATTTCTTTTCATTATCCACATTCACAAACACACATCATATTACAAAAGCAAAGATTTGAAGTCTACCTTATACTTATATATTATTGCTAGATTGTCCTACAGTTTTAAAATTCCAGGGGAGAGGGGTCAATTTAAATTTGATATTTACTAGCTATGAGAATTCTATTGATACTCCTATACCCTGGCGTTTTCTGACACTGTAAAAATCCGAAAGAGGGGGGGGGGTTGGGGGGTGAAAAAGAATAGATGTATCGAACTTAAATTTAATTTCTACTCACTAAAGCCATTCCCTAGATAACTATATTGCTGAGGTTTTCTGACAATATGAGGATCCCCGGAGAAGTGATTTGAATCTAGAAGGGAGGGAGTCAACTCAAATTTGATTGAATATAGTATTCCGATCATGAATACGTAATTTCGCGAAATATCAAGTCGACCGGATATGTGGAAGAGAATGAAATCTGAATTTGAAAAAAGCCTATAAAAGTTTGAATACTTGTTTCGTAATCGGATGCCTATCACATACGCAGACCAACACAATCTCGAAATTTGTGAGGGAGAGAAGGATGAGTTTCTCGATTAATCTAGTGAAAGGATATGAAGTATAGAAGGACTCGAGGCATTTAATAACTTATATAAGTTTGGGGAAAACGTCAGCTGCCTTAGAACTTTGGCAGTTAATGAATGAGTGTTCTGTTGCTAGTCACGTTTTGGACATGAGATGAATGAGTTGCTTCACTAGTGAAATTCGTCCCCCTTCGAAGCATTTTGGCTAATTTGTATACAATAATATTTTTCATTTTGTAAATATTGCTTTGAAATTCGAATCGAGACTGAAAATGAGTTATGCCGATGTAATAAATGAAAATAACTTGCTATACTATACTGTATAAATATCTACGATAAAACAAAACAAAAATGGAAGGATTAAAACTTTTTATAACTTCATAACGAGTTGTGTAAAATTTAGTGATTTGGTGAATTAAGTGACACCAAATAGTTTGCGCTAGAAAGCTGAAAATTGCCTTGAATCTGCAGTATATTTTTTGAGGAAAATCAGGAGGACGTCGTCTACTGAATCCAAGTTGTTATTGGTAATTTTTATTAAAAATTGAAATCAAGTGCCAAAAAACAAACCAAACCAATGGTTTTGCCTCGATCCATTGACCCGGATTGCTTTATGGCATTTAATTTCAATTCCTGTGGGAGTGAATAAAACCCATTGGACATGTAATAAAAATTATTCTTAGCAACTCGGATTCAGTAGAAGGATCCTCGAGATTATTCCACTATAATTATTCAGACAATTCATGTTTTTTCTTTTATTCTCGTGTACAAAGATCCAAATGTTAAAAAAACAGATCTACAATTAGTGCCAATAAATCATCTAGAAATGCCAGACGACAATCCAATGATGATATTCGAAAAGTGGATATCTACTGAGTTTTAAAAATGTTTTCACTTTCCCCCCCAAATTAATTATGAAATTAGAAAACTTCGAAAAATTTATTTCATATATATAATATCATTTGAATATGTCTTCATTCATTCTAGATAAATGAAAGTAAAAAACTCAACGCCTGTAGGCTATTCCTCTTCTGTGCATAAGAAGCCAAATTGTTGTATAAGCACTAGGAGCAAAATGTAAGATGGTTAAAAGTACATGTAAATTATAAAAAAATACATAACTGTGTATAATAGGTTCATTTGACCAAAACATACTAAAATGTGAAGTTAAATAAAACACTGTAAAAAGCAGGAAATCTCAGATAAGTAGAATTAATTAAAGATGTATCTGAATGGTTAGCTGGTCAGTGGTCAGAAGATGCTAGTCTTTGTTTTAACTAAATGTCTATTAACACGTTATCATCTTTAGATTTTTCTAGTATTTAAATACAAAGTTATTACTGCTACATTTAAACTTTTAAGTAAAATGTTTAAACTATTTTATAATAGTTGTTATTGTTTTTAAATATTTAAAGTTATAAAAATAAAATTACTTTTTTGAACACACAATTTATTTCTTCATATACTAATACATATAAAACACACTGCAACGTAATAGAAGTACCTATCATTAATGTTAATTTCAAAAAAATCCATTATGCTAAGTAACAAGTCTTGAAGAGGAAGGAGGGGGTGGGCATAGATGATACGGTGGGTTAATACGGGGGGCCTAAATATTTTCAACATACATACATACATTATACTTGATACATGATACTTGAACGTTTCTTTAACGATACTTTCAAAAATTATTTATCATTAGTAGTAAATTATAAAGTAAAAAATTATATAGTAAAAAATAAAAATATTTGCATAATCTATTGTCCTTATTTCCCTACAACAACTTATTAATTTAATCGATGTACATAAATAATCAAAATAATTAGTAGTAAAGTTAGATTTAATCGGAAAGTTTTCTCAACTGAAACCGAGTTGTTATGAATGAGTTTCATTACATTCTGAAGAGTTGTATTCACCTACCTTGGGAATCGAAACTGCGTGCTCAAAAGCTACTCTGTGATGAGGTTTATCTATCTGATATATACAACACTCTAAATATCTATAAATATTTCACTCAACACTAGACCATGAAATTTTAGAAATGAAGATTTTATATTTTCACATGTAATATGTATGTGTTAGAAGCGTTAACCTCATTGGACTGGATTGCTTTTTGTCACTTGGAGTTAATAAAATCTCAACAAAAACACTTGTGTAAAAAAAGGCCAAGTTCGATTAATAAAATCCGTTTACCAAAAAAGTAGTGAGATCTAATGTGCTGCCAAGTTCAACATCATCAATTTATTAAATGAGTCGAGAATATATTAGTAACTTCAATTGAAACGCATGTTTTTCATTTCACATGTCCCTCTATATTTTTTATTGATTTCACATTTTTAGTTGAAATTATTTTCCTAAAACTTGGCTTTTACGCATTAAATTATTATTATTATTGTTTGATAGGGCCTCCACCACTCCCCTCTTATTAAGATCCCATGATATGGTAACTAGTAATTCGTGACATACATAATAATGCGTAAAAGCCAAGTTTTATGAAAATAATTTCAACTAAAAATGTGAAATCAATAAAAAATATAGAGGGACATGTGAAATGAAAAACATGCGTTTTAATTGAAGTTACTAATATATTCTCGACTCATTTAATAAATTGATGATGTTGAACTTGGCAGCACATTAGATCTCACTACTTTTTGGCAAACGGATTTTATTAATCGACTTGGCCTTTTTTTACACAAGTGTTTTTGTTGAGATTTCACTTCTTTTTGTAAGTTGGATTTATCCTATAAATTCAACCTCTTTGTTTCTTGAGCCCTGAAGAAGGAAAAGTTTCGATTTTCACATTTCGTCCTTTATTAATGTGTCAAGTTTTACCAATATGCCAAATTTCAGCATTCTAGGTTCATTAAATTTTTAGTATATGTTAATTAAGCCTATAACTTTCACCCCTTCATTTCGGGCCTTGAAGAAGGAAAAGTTTCTATTTTTCAATTTCCTCCTTTATTAATGTGTCAAGCTATACCAGTATGCCAAATTTCAGCATTCTAGGTTCATTGAATTTTTAGTATATGTTAATTAAGTCTATAAATTTCACCCCTTCATTTTAGGTCCTGAAGAAGGGAAAGTTTCGATTTTTGGATTTTTTCCCATTAATTATACCCCAAACTCTACCTGCCTGCCAAATTTCAGCATTCTAGGGTTAGTGGAAGTACTCTAGAATTTTGATGAGTGAGTGAGTGAGTCAGTCAGTGAGTGAGTGACCAAAAAGCCTATCTTTGGCTTCGTGTAACTTGGATGGTATAAACAGTAGAAATATGAAATTTTGTAATTTAGTTAAGCTTATGGACCAGTATTATGGAAAAAAATTTCAGCCATGTAGAGGTTTCCATTGCGAAGTTACAGAGGCGTCAAAATGGCCTGAGTTGTTTCCTGTAAAGGGTAGTCTGGCAGTGCACACATCCGCGCTCGAATCGAACTTGGCTGGGGAACTGCCTTGCCCCCAGATTTTCATGTTTTTCTTAACGTTTCGATTTACAATTAGAATTCTGAAGCACCTTCCAAGTGTTTTGAAATAGCTAAATGAGTAAACAAAACTATAAATCTGTTAGTATCTTACTCAATAATGATTTTATTAAATGAGATAAGCTGAAATGTTGTGAAATCTACAAAACAATTTTAATTAATTTTCGAAATCTCCTCCGTATCAACAAGCCTCTATCCCTTCCTACATCCACGGTATTTATATATTTAGGTATTGCCCTCGTAGATTGTAGGTAATCATAAAAACAATCTAAGTGGAAAGACTTTCTCAGCTTAAAATAAAAATTCCATGTTTTATTAATGGATTTCGTCTAAATTGTAGTAGGAATTAGAGAGCGTATGAAAATCTAGTTAAAAAGGTTCAAAATATTTTTATTTGTTTTGTTTTAATTAAGTCTATAATATTAAATGAGAAAAAATGCGTATGAAGTGTAAATTAAGTTTCATGAAATTATTATAAATAGGATTCTATAACATGCCATAAAACGATTTGGGTTTTTATTTTATCCCATCAAGAAAAAATTTACAAACTATATATGTATGTTAATTTTTATTATACTTAAAAAAGGTGTCCCGCGTCTTTAGGCTGAGGATGAAATTCACTCGTAACACAGTTATGTACATTTTAATTTGTAGATTTAATACACATTTTCTTTATGGATGAAGACACATCTAGTATAATAATATCGCACCAAACGTTCACGGAAAATGCTTTTGTTGAAAATGAGTTTCGCCTTTCGTTAGTTACAAACTATATGTGAAGTGACTATGAATATAAATTTAGGGTATTCGATTTGCTTGCTATCTTCTAAATGTAGCTTGATCCGTAAGCAATGTGTATGCAAAAGCTACAAAATGAAATTTGTATAAATCTTTATGGATGAGTTTCTAATCATTGTTGATATAACATTTTCAAAAACAATTTTTTTTTAAACTTTATCAATTACTTAAGAAGTGTCCATCGATTCATTGGGCACCCTGAACACATGAGGGGCTTGCATGACGCATAATCGAGTATACGGTTTTAGCTGGCTAAAATTATTTTTAAGGCTAAGGCCATACTTCAAAGAGCCTCTCTTAGAGATAAGCTAGGAGCTGAGCTTGTTGTCAAGATACACAATATCCACATACAAGGCTCCTACCTTGAAGCTTGGTGACACACCATTCACTTTCGAGCCGTCTGTTGATGAGAACAGAATAAGTATGTCACTCTCTAAGCTAAAGAAATTACTGTTGATTGAAAACACAGTGCTTGAAATTAATACGATTCAAAATCGAAGGTGTTGGATACATGTAATTAACCTTTCAAGTCCTCGACATGCAGAATTCGAACGTTTGTACAAAGAATTGCGAAGATATGACCATAAGTTTCATTTATACCTACGTATGAATCAGGATACGTTTGATATACTACTTGAAAATCTAAAAGTCAAGTTACAAAAGAAAGACAATTCGGATATTCTATAACACCTGAAGAAGACCTCTGCAACCTCTTCCCACGGCTTTTTTAGTATATTTGATGGGTTCCAAAGTGGTTGCCTTTTGAAAACAGCAGCAATTAAAACTTCGTCCATTGTAAAGACACTAGGCGACTAACAAAAATAATCAACACGACTCACATAGGGGTATTATGCCTATTTAGCGGGCCAAAATTATTTATAAGGGTTCTAATATAGCTAGGATACTTGAAATTTGGCAGGTAGCTAAAGTTTGATAATATAAAGATATACCATTGGTAAAAAATAAAATAAAAATTAATGACCTTCAAAAAAGGGTTAACGAAAAATTTATTTTTATCCACCCCATTGAGTGAGGTACCGTTGAATAGGTCTTTTAAAATCCAACTATAAATGTCATCTTGTAATTTTAATTTTGACTCCCCAGTACGGCGCTAAAAGCTTACAAAGTTGCTTGTGCCTTGCTGTGCCTCTATCTTTTCAAACCTTTGATTTAAAAATCTGTAAAAATTATTTTAGATCATAGATAGGAAAAAACTGACAAAATTGCGTTTAAAACTTAAAGTTTAATAATAATAATAATACATAATCTACAAAAAATACAATTATTACAAAAAATAATACATTTATTGTTAAAAACAAAAAATCAAAAAAAAAATTCATAACAAAACACAAAAATCAAAAAAAAAATACATAATTTAAAAATAATACATTTAACACAAAAAAAAATCAAAACATTACAAAACAAATCAGAGTCAGGACCCAGACAGGGCATCGGAATACTTTCACATTATATTCTATGAATATAAATGTGAAAATAAACAATTTTATCATTCTGATAATGATATACAAGATTCATCTGAAGACTCCGATGCCTCTTCTCCCAGGTCTTCATCCACGGATGAAATAGAGCAATTAACTTCAGCGGGAAGAAGCATTTCGATGGTTTCTTTGAGGAATGGTTTCGTATTTTTCCTTGGAAGTGGTCTCATGCCAGTTATAAAGGGATCCGAGCTCAATAAGAGTCTATTTATCACGTCAAGATTGCAGGACTCTCTGCAAAACTTCCGAGCATAATTTTGACGGTATTGGCGGAAGTGTTTGTTTCTTGCCTCAGCTGCCTCTTCTGTCATCATCCCTATGGGCAACAACGCTTTTTCAATGATAATGGATCCATGCACTAGTATTTTATGAAGGGTGGGAGTCATTGGATGCCATGGGTATAGTTCCACATACATTTTCGCAGTGTCAATGCAAAATGATTCAAATTTATTTGTATCTATTTTATGGCCGCTTGATATAGTTTCTAAAATAACTTTGAGGCGATATATGAGTCCATAATTAATACCAATTATTCTTGATGAGAGCATAGGGTCCATGAAAAATCTTCTACTCGTATTTCCATCATTGCTGCTCCCAAAACCAGCTTTAGGAACATCTACTATAAGACCCAATGTGGTCCGGGGCGATGGGGGGGTTCGGTGATTAATATATAGTTTTTAACTGAAGCAAAAAGTTACCGAGCATCGCTCGGTGGCCAGGTACTATATATATATATTGTACTGTTCAGTGTTCATATACGCTTTGAAGATAAGAATTGACTACATAAAAGTTAATAAGTGTTTCAAAATTCGATGTTAAATCCCTGTATTATGTTTTTTTAGGAAAATAATAATTACCTATTAATATAATATTAATAACAAATTATCTAATTATTTTATATTATTTTAAAATCGGTTCGACTGGACATACAAAAAAAAAATCAGACGATTTGAGAAATTCCTACTATTTTTTAAGTACGCAGAAGCACCCGGAAGAGTTATTTATTGGGAATATTAAAGGAGACTTGGTTCAACAATTATCATATAAAATCAAACCCCCCCCCCTTGCCAGGTAATAAAACAAAAACATTAAAGTTTAAAAAAATTTTAACGGCAAAATGATTTTAAAACTATGTATTACAAAACGACATTTCTAATATAAAATCATGATTTATCACTATTAAAAACACTTAAATAACTAGTACATACCTGCTTCAGAAATATCCATGCTAAAAAAATTTGTTGATGTTTCACAAAAACTTAGAAAATCACTTCGAAATGTTAAGTATGAATGTTGATGAAAATGAATGCAGATGCTTAGGAAAAAATATTGAAATTCAGACTGAGATAACTAATTCCAGATGGCACTAGGGGACAAAAAATGACTGTCTCGTTATCTGGCAACTAATCAAGAGTTACAGGTAGTAAATAGTTTTTTGATATGAGCGATTTTGCCAAATCGACTTTTGGTGACTGGTGACTAACTACACATCTCCCTAGGCGCGCCGCTTGGACTATGACCAGTGCGTTAGTATGCAATACGTTTGTTCACTAGGATTAGTCACTAAGCGAGTAGCTTGACTCTTAGCACTAAGCGATGCTCTTTGCAGTATGGCCTTAGCCCAAAGGTTCTAAAAAAGCTAGGAGCTTGAAATTTGGCATGTAGTTAGAGTTTAATGATCTAAATATAGGCCAATTGTCAATAAAAAAAATCAGAGCTAAAAAAATATTGTTTACTCACCCCCATGGGGTACCGTTGATAAGTTTTTTTAAAATACAATAAAAATTGTTTCTTATGAGTTTAATTTTGATCCCCTCCCCCTCAGTCGCGCTCTGAGCCTAGAAATTTGCTGTACATACTCGTATAAATTAAAAAAGAGGAATTTAGCCAGTAAAGAAAGGCTCTGTCGAATAAAAACACCTAATTATAGAAAACTTTTTCGACAGAAGCTTCCTTTACTTGCTGAATTCCTCTCTTTTTTAATTTATAAATTGTGGACATCCATCTCTCCTTCATCAACATTGCTTTGTCTCTCTATCTAACTTTTCAATCCTTTTATTTAAAAATCTTTAAAATTTATTTTGGATCATAGCATAGATAGATAGTTACTACCAGACAATTTAAAATGCTCTATCTTTAATATTTTCAGCATTAATCGATAATATTTTTGTATGAAAAGTATAAAATAGATCAGATCTTTTCAAAGTGTAGCTCGTGAACCCAATTGGGCTCACGTGATTTTTTGTGGTCGTGAAAATTGATACATTTTTTTCTATTATATTATATTATATTATAAAGGTTCGGGGTCGCATGAATAATTTTTAGATAAAATGGGGTCGTTAAACCACAAACTCTGAAAATCTCTGCAATAGATAAAGGAAGGTACGTTTTTTACAGACTTATCTGAAAAATTGAGATGCAGATATATAGATGAACAGTTAACTTTTACAAAATCTTCAAGTTAATATCTTTAGGTTTTTTATAATAAAACAGAGATTAATGGCTCCTCGGGTTTCTTAAAATTGATCTCATAAAATACGGAAAAAAATTCAAAATATTTAAATTTAAAAATTTGAGACTTGATGGATTTTCGGCCATCTGGCAACATGGGTCTCCAAATTTTATTTACGCCACTGCCTGTATATTAATATAAAAATTGACCTTTTTACCTGAATTAAAAATTAAAAATAATATCAATATTTCGTTTTTAACTAAAGCAAAAAAATACCGAGAAACGGTTGGTCCGCCAGGTGCATAATACTAAAGATAAAGCAAACAGTGCCGATCCGTGCCGGGGGTGCAAAGCACACATCCTACTAGGGGTGGCAAAAATAAAACTACAAAAAAGTTACTTTAATGATTTTTATTTCTTAAACAAATTAACTGTTATCAAAGAATTGAAATCAGAATTTTACAATTAACCCTATATTGAATGATGTTCTGATAAAGAAGGGCGGAAAATTATATCTTACACCCGGGTGGCAGATGCCCTTTGTTCGGCCCCTGAAGGCAAGCAAACGTATTCAATTTTCTATTTATATAATACGAGCTGCTCCAGGCGTGCCTTCGGCACGCCTTCTACAACTCGGCCCTCCGGGCAGGTGGCCCTGGCGGGCAGCATCTCGGCATGTGATTATTAGGTCTGTAATATATATTTGAAATATTTCGCCCCCCTCTTTCGCCCCCACGCACTCATTTTGGCTATTGATTTTTACAGCATACATTATATATAGTCTTAAAAACTAACATTACAAAATTTGATCTATATCGGAGAGAGTATTAATTTTTTTCCCCCACTCACATTTTGGGAGGTTGAAATTATTTTTTAGATATTTGCAAATAAATAACTCTCAGTTTTCTAAAGAGGAAATTTACAAAAAAGCTAAAAAAAATTATATTTTGACCCCCCCCCCTTTTCGCCCCCATACAGTCAATTTTGATAGTTGATTTTTACAGAAATAGTTTCTTAAAGTAATAAAGAATAACTCTACAAAATTTGATCAAGATAGGAGAGAGTTTTAATTTTTGCCCCCACTCACATTTTGGATAGTTGGGAGTCGAATTTCAAAAATCCTGAAATTACTTTTTAGATATTTGTATTTAGAATTTTATCAAGTAAAAATCAAGTAGATATCTTATCGTTATTAATTGAAAATGCATAATTAGTGTAAACACATTGCAAAGATATTTTGCCCCTTTTGACTCCTTTAGGAGTCGAATTTCAAAAAAACCTGAAATTGGTTTTTAGATATTTTAATTTAGTATTTTTATAAATAAAAAGCAAATAGATAATTTATTGTCCTTAAGAGATATCGCATAATCAGTGAAAACACACTTTGCCCCCTTTGACCCTCTTAGGGGTCGAATTTCAAAAAATCCTTTCTTAGTGAGCCCCTATGTCATAGATGTAATATCCCCTCCAGATTTCATGTTTCTATGTCCAGTGGTTCTGGCTGTTTTGATGATGAGTGAGTGTATCAGGCAAAGAATTTTATATATATAATATTTATATATAGATAGATAATACCTTGTGATTTGTTAGCATTAAGCTTTAAAAATTAGTATCAAATAGTTTCAATCTGTGTTTTTCAAAAACAAAACGTAAATAAATAAATAAACTTTTATTCAAATTTTGAATTATTTGATTTTAATATGATATCCTCTAAACCAGCGTTTCTCAACCTTTTTTGGCCCGCGGACCAGTAAAATTTGTAAAAAAATTCGCGGACCAGTGATATTTTTTAACAACAAAATTTTACTAGGTATTAAAGAACTACTACATAAGTTAATTATAACATTTTTATTATCATTTACTTACAACAATATTTAAATGTAATGATATGTAATTATATATACATATAAAAATTAAGTATATAAAGCTTTAACAAAAATCACAGAAAGTTATAAAAAAAATCACAAACTCATGGACATAGTAACACAACAAATAATATCACTCTTACGATTACTAAAAAATTAAATCAAAAGCATTTACAAAAAATATAATTTGTTGTTTGTTTGTAATAATAATTATTAATAAATAACAAATCCTTGACAAAAATTACAACAAAAAATGTCAGAAATTATAAAGAAAATTACAAAATCATTGCAAATGAACACAACAATATAATCGTGCGCACTTGTAAGCATTTAGGGAATTTTTCTTCAGTGCCGTATTAATCATAAATTACATAGAATTAAAATTAGTTTAAGATATTTGTATTTCGTAATTTTATAAATTAAAATTTAGTTATCATTATTTTTTTTTTGATAAGTTTTTTTCGCGGATAGAAAAAATTGTCCGCGGACCAGCGGTTGAGAATAGCTGCTCTAAACTAGTGGTATTTATTCCATGGGGTAAAATAGCTACTTGAAGGGGGGTAATCTGACTAAGTAATATATGTTGACGGTAACGGATTCAATTTTACTTACTCTGCGGTGCGTGGCGAGGATGGATTTTTTTAACAAGGGGTAAAGACACATAGATTGTTAAAGAGAAACAAAGAAGTTGATGTTTGATACAAATAATGTATGTTTATTTGCATTAAGCAGAGAACAACCTCTTTGTTTCTCTTTGTGATTCAACAACTCTGCTACTCTAGGCAAAAAAAACTTTTCAATTAAAACACCTGGATTGCTTGGTCACGGTGTTAATGAAACTGAAAAGGTTAGGAACCACTACTCTAAGCACTTTGATGAGATATTTTCATTTCAATAAATTACATTTTGACTTCTATTTATTTTTGGAGTCCATTTTAAGAGCTATTTTTTAACACAGTGCTTGTCAAAGTCTGTCTGTTCTGTTGAGAATATATCATCAAAAATACAGAACCGTTGAGTGTTTTTTGCTTTCATCAGGAATATAGAATGTAAGTAAAGTTTAATGATATAATAGCAAATAATTCAAATCTAGATAGAAAACACGCTTGCATCACACTTTAAGTTTCTATTTAATATGCAAACGTAAAGTAAACGAGATGATGTAATATATTAGTTTAATTATATATTATCCTTTTGCCGCTTAATGTTTTTCTTCTTTATTTGACAATCTAAAAAAATAATTGGAATTTCCGTTGGAACATATACATTTTTTATTGGAGAAATACAGAAGTTAGCTAGTTAACGAGGAAGTAAATATTTTATTCTCATGGGTCAATAAATAGATTTGGTTTCCCCGATAACTTTCTCACAAGAGATGTCAATAGAGGTGAATTTTCTATTATATAACAATTGTAATTATTAATTCTATAGATATATCTCGAAAAGATATCATGCCTAAAGTGATTTTCTAGTGTTTCATCAAGATAAGTTTCACCTTGAACCTTTTACTTACTTTTTATTAAAAATGTTTCACCTTGAACCTTTTACTTACTTTTTATTAAAAATGTTTCACTTTGAACCGACACCTAACTATTTAAAAATTATTCTTGTCTTGTCTTGATTTTCAAGACAAAAAATAAAAATTTCTTGTCTTTTTTCATTTTTTGAAAACGAATTTCTTGTCTTTTTTCAAGGATTCTTGATATTAAGTGAATATTGATGAGGCAGTCCAAAAAAGAAGATAATTTATAATATCTTTCCACTTTTATTCAAAAACCGACGTTTCGGAGGCTATTCCCTCCCTCTTCCCTTCATTTACTACATTATAATCCTGCTGAGAATGAAATACAATATATTATTGTTACTGCCACTGAAAGAGGAGACAGTCGCATTGTATTTCCTTCAATGACTTTTGAAAACCCTGAAGAAGGAGGGAATAGCCTCCGAAACGTCGGTTTTTGAATAAAAATAAAAAGATAGTATAAATTATCTTTTTTGGACTCCCTCATCAATATTCACTTAATTCACTTATCAATCCTTCTCCAAAAATTACTCCAATCTTAATCTTGAAATTTCTTATCTTGTTATTTTAGGTTCAAAACAGCATTTTCCAAATCGAACGCTTATCTTGAGAAAATAGTAGTTTGAATTAAAATGTATTCTTTTCATTTTGAATAACATTCTAGATTTATGGAATCTAAATTTTTAATTTAAATTATTTTCAAGAAACTTGGCTAGTCACGAATATAGTTCATTTACCCTAATAGCATAACGCCTGCGTAACATCCAAATTTCATGGAAATAATTTAAATTAAAAATTTAGAATCCATAAATCTAGAATGTTATTCAAAATGAGAAGTATGGATTTTAATTCAAAGTACTAATTTCTCAACTTAATTATTCTTGGCGATTTTAACTTGGCTGCATCCTAAAATAGATTTTCACTTTCTTAAACTGTTTGTCTGTTTTTTACAGACGTTTTTGGGTGGGATAGATATTTTTACAAAGAACTTTAATTGTAAATTTTTTCCACTTTTAATAATATTATATTCCATGATGAATAGAATATATAAAATTTAGATAGATTTGCTACATAGATTCGAACTAACTTCATTGGAGTCAAACGTCTATAACAGGGGTGGCCAACACGAGGCCCGCGACCCGCATACAGCCCGCTGCGAGTCATGTTGTGGCTGGGTCAAATGAACATAAATATTTACTTTATTAGTACATACCACAAAAAGAACATTTTATCATGAGTCGTTCGTATCATATATTTTTAAATTATAGCTAAGAGAAATTTGAAATTTTTCGCATTTTTTGAAAAATTCATTGGTTTGATTTATTTTAAATATCCCGTTAATACTCGTATTGTATATTGTACAACAGAAACATCAATTAATTTCTGCATTTCAAATGAAACTTGCTATTTGGAAACAACAGTTGAGGACAAAAATCTTTACTCACTTTCCCACATTGTCATTGCAATCAGATGTACTACAGCAGGCGGCGGATAAATACGCTTCTTTGGTATCTGACTTAAACTTCGATTTTGAAAATCGATTTCTGGATTTTTAAAAAACATAATATGCTTTTTTGAGCCATTCAAGTTAGACGTGAATTTATTACTAGGATTATTACAAATAGAACATTGCGAAATGTGTTGTGATACACAGTTAAAGCAGAATTTCCATCAAGTTGGTTTGAAAGAGTTCCATAAAACGTATTTGAATAAGGATAAATATCCTGTGTTTTACAAACATGTTCTGTCGATGGTTAAACTATGTAGAAACACATTTGCGGCATAAGCCAAGAATTGGCACAGGACTGTCAAAGATGAAGGGAGAGTATTAAGAGGGGCGACCTCTTAGAGAGATAAGACTAAGAGGGGTGCCTCCAAGCATTCTCTTGCTACACTGGATGCAATTCAGAAGCGAGTAATTAAACTAATAGGAGACCCGGCTCTAACCAACTCACTCGACTCCCTGGCTCACCGAAGTACCGTTTCTGCCCTTTCCCTGTACTACAGATACTATCACGGTGTCTGTTCAGTCGAGCTGAAATCAATTATCCCCCCTAATGCCCTCTTTACGAGAAACACGCGGTTTTCTAACGCTCAGCACCCCTTCGCTGTCAAATTGGATAAAAGTCGAACAAGCGCTTTCGCCAACTCTTTTATCCCTATGACCTCCAGAGACTGGAACTCGCTCCCTTCCACCATCTTTCCGCGCGACTTATAACCTTCAGCTATTTAAGACCCGTATCTACAGATACCTTCGACCCCCGCCCAACCCATAAAATTCTTTCTTCTTCTTTTCACGATGGATGGGCCAACCCAGGCCTTTAGGGGTTGCATCTTTTTGGTGTAACTCCTTCTCTCATCATTATCATTAAAAAAAGACTAGTAGATAAGAGGAAGGGTTTATTATATGTATATAAGTTTATTATTAAGGCGACCCTATCTGGTGGACATAAAAACTAATTTTTGTTTGGTTTCACTGCTGACTAAAAGATACAGAAAGACATGTAGGTGTGTTTTTGACATAATTAAGCAAGCCTTTGATTGAAATAATTCAGCGCCGCGCCTGTAATGCGAAGGGAATGCATTCAAATAGAACACCCTGCAATGCAGGTTGCGTTGACAGGCGATGAATATCTGACTAGTACAGTAGTTTCTAACCTTTTCAGTTTCATTTCCCTTGTGACCAAGCAAGCTATGTGTCTTTACGCCTTGTTTAAAAATATATATTATGAGAAAATAAAACTAAAAATTTATTAGGATTACTGATTCTTTACAATTTGTTTTCCTACTAAAAATCCTCAATGTTCTTTCAGTTTGGATTTGTAGAAATTTGATGCTCTGATTACTATTTAAATATAAATACAAGTATTAGCTAATCCTATGACAATAAAAACAAATATATACTTTGAGAACTCTAAAAGTTTCCTTTTCTTATACAAATTAGTTTTATAATATAAAGGTGAATATTAAATGAAAATCAAGTTAACTTGATTCTTTGTGATTTCAAATAAAGTTACGTTCATATAAGCGTTTAAACGTTTAAAAAGTCCGATCTAACAGCTGAGATTAATTCCTTCTACGTATGTGAACAACAGTGATATCTAGATATCTATTAGATAAGCTTATCACATGACTCGGGTTGATCGATACTGTCCCGGTTTGAAGGTATGGTTCAAGTGTCCAGGTCAGTTTGTAATTTTGTCCGGTTTTTTGGGAAAAAGTATTGTTTATTATTTATTTATTTAAGTGCTATCTCGGCAAAGTTAATTGTAAACTAAATTTTAGTGAATTTCTCGAGCCAATTAAAAATACGAAGAAATAGAAGAAAAAGTAAAAACTTTTAAGCTCCGCTTGCTGATTAGAGCAGCAACAAGTAATTTTGTATCTTATGTAAATTTTTGTCTGAATTTTAAGTCCAGTTGAATATTCTTTCTCTCTATTACGAGTATCGTTTTGGTCCGACTGTAAAAGACCATTTCTAGAATAATAGAAATTAATAAATTAATCTCTATCTGAAACAGGTTTTAACTTGTATTTGGCATTCTTGAAATACACCTTAGCTCTAAAGAAAGTAAAATGATTCTATCCGCGCCCATTGAAGTTATTTTCCTCGATCAGATTCTAAAGAAAGAATCGCTCACCCACACATTAAATAATAAATAAACTGCAACGGATCGTTGCTAAACTTTATCCAAATTCATTTGAAATATCAATATGTTTATTCCTTTATTATTAATCAGATATCACTTGCAATTTGCAGTTCATGTTGACTTTAATTCAAAAATAATGATCTATTCTCATTTAATAGTCGAGGAATAACCATTCTATATTGGATTTTTGACGTTTCGGCTATTATTAGTAACCATTGCTGAAGACATGGAGGAATCGACTTAAAATCAAAAATAGCCATCGATTCTCATCTAATACTTGAGGAATAACAATTCTACATTAGATTTTTGACGTTTCGATTATTATTGGTAACCATTGCTGAAGACATGGAGGAATCGACTTAAAATCAAAAATAACCATTGATTCTTATCTACTACTAGAGGAATAACCTTATTGTATTCCATTTTTGATGTTTTTACTATTAATGGCAACCTCTACTGAAAACGTAGAAGAATCGACTTAAAATCAAAAAGACTAAATTCTTTTTTGGTAAACAACTCAAGCTTGAGCTTGCTAAACTGTTTACGTATATCGACAACATTAGTCGAGATCAATTTCGATGCACTTAACTGTGCAAAACAAAGTCAGAGGTCTCACTTTTAAATATTTTTAAATTCTGTTAAGTGTGTGGGTTCTTGGTGAAACATTTTAAATAAAGTAAAGAAAATTTTGAAAAATTTAAGAAACTTTTTAAATTTAAAATATAAAATAGTAGGTATGTTTCCGAAAAATAAAAGAAAAGATACTTGTTTAACACGACTCTCTTTATATATATTTCGGGTATAAGCCCATCTTCAGGAATTCACAGAGGTTTTCTCTCCTAAAGATGGGCTAATTATACCCCGAAATATATAATATATAGAGTCGTGCTTAACAAGCATCTTATCTTTTATTTTTGTGAAACCTATCTAGTATTTTATATTTAAAATTTTAAAAGTTTTTTAAATTTTTCAAAATTTTCTTTATTTTAAATTGTCTAATAAATATGTTTGATTCTCAGTTATGTTTTATTTTCTTCAAAAAACAATAATAATAATAATAATTATACCTATTTCTTGTTTTTTGTTACTTTACATTAGACCAGGCAAGTTTTTGTTTGACCACGATCTGGTCCCAACTGTAGCACGCGAACTTGTTTGCTTTAATTAACAAAAGAAAAAAAAATAGGTAGGACAGGAAATATTATTCCTGAAATTTGGCCCGCCTGCTGAAAAAGTTGGCCACCCCTGTTCTATAACTATACACATTGGTTGGCGAATATTGACTTTAAAACTCCAACAAATTGTTATTTATTTCTTTTATTAAATTGTTTTTGTGACATTATTTGTGAAACCTGGTTTCTTCATCTAGACCTCGTTTGTATCTCGTATTTATATATATTACTTTTTAACTAAGTATTAGTTTACTGCAAAATTTATTGTCAAGAAATAAAAATTTCTTGAGATTTCTTTTCACAAAATCTTGATTCTTGATGATACTTTCTTGGCTTGTCTTGGGAAATAAAAAACACTTCTTGTCTTGATCTAGTCTTGATGACGATCATGACAAGAGTATTTCTTGATTCTTGTTAAATACTAATGTTTTTCAGATGTTAAAATAGTATTTTACCGAGGGAGTGAGAATTTAATTCAAAAGTTTATTTCCACAGCGTGTGTTTTTTTTTTATAAAACAAACACCTATCAAATCATGAAATAAGCCTCATCATTAATTTTAAGACAAAAATTTGTGGAGAAGAGGCTCCAAGCATTCTCTTATCTTGATGTGATACATATAATCGAACTATGAGACTAATAGACTAAGAATCTGTCGACTTGATAACTATTCAAAAAGACGCTTCCGAAATTTTCCTATTTTATAGATACTACTATACCTGGTCCAGGAGTGCCATCGGCACGCCCTCTGCAGCTTGGACCTTCAAGCGTTTCTTATCTTTATATAAAGGACCTTAAGAGTTTATTCTCAATACTAGATTATTAATTTAAGAAAGGAATCATTCATTGCTCACAGTGTTCACTCTCATTTTAAAACAATCGCTCAACACTACGTTTTCTTGAAAAAATGAAGAAAAATGTAAAACGTTTTTGTTACGTTCGCCAGTTAAAGCCGCCTTACAAATAAACTTAAATTTATTAAACTATTAGAAATGTATATTTTATTTTAATAATCTTGAAAATTTTGATATTTAATAACTTTTGATAATATAATATTTCGGAACCTTATATTTTAAACATAGTCCACAATCCAACCAGTTTTCCTTATTGGAAATACAAACATTTTGCAGCAGAATGAACTTTCTACGAATTTGTAAAAAAAATTGAGTGAATTAAATACTAGAGCTTTTTTGCAGACTAACTACTAGCTTAAGTAAAATAATAAATTTTAAACGATGAAATAATTAGAATATCTTGGAATTTACACTTGATTGATTTTAGCAAGAATCTTTGTTCCAATAAGGATTTCTAACTATCCAGGAGAGCTTTCAAACAGATATTAATTAATTTGAATTCAAGCTTTGATGGTTATTAAATTGAAAGGTCTTTTCAATTGGCTAACATGTCCACAATTAAACGGTTAAATACTCTGTCATTGAATGAAATAACTCACTCAAAGTTTGATTATATTGTTCACTTCTCCAATATTAGAACTATTTGATTTTGTAAATTTAATAGGAAATTGACTAAATCAAATACGTATAGGTATTCACTTTGGTCTTACCTTGAAAAATGCGATTAGGTAGGTAGATATCACATACAATTAAAAAGTGAAATTGAAGTCAACGACTCACCTGCAAACAAAAGAAGAAACATGGGGTCATTAAAACAATATAATGAAAATATAAAATTGAAGGGGTTCGGCATAAAAATCTTTCAATTTAGGTATAAATATCAATAAATAAAAAATATATGGTCAGATTCTGCTACCCTTGGCACAAAAATCTTTTCAATTTAGGTATAAATATCAATAAATAAAAAATAAATGGTCAAAGGTGGTGTCCAGGAAAAATAAAAAAACTAAATTAAATATTAATTGGAACCGCTTGATGAAACTTTGATTATTAATTAAAAAATATTTGAAATTAAATCTTACTAGATAATCCGAATTGGAGAGATAAAATAATTTTTAAGAAAAAATAAAAACCGACTTCAAAAAAATTAAATGCAACACAATAAAATACACTAAAAGGTATAAAATAATTATTATCTTGTTAGTTACAGCTAAACGACGAAATATTAACATGAAATTACTTTTTGAAGTCGAGTGCCAAACTAACTATACCTATAGGGTGTTTTTTATTGAGGTATAGAACTTTAAGTTGGCATCACTTTTTTAACTGGCGGCCATTTTGTCAGCTGTCAAGTGATTAATATTCAGTTTGGTTTGCCATTTCATCATGAACAGGTTGACAAAAGAACAACGCTTGCAAATCGTGCAAATTTATTTCGAAAATAATGATTCAGTTCGCGAAGTTTACCGCAAGCTCTGTCCATTTTATGGTCGACATAATCGTCCATCAGAGCAATTAATTCGGTTAACCATGGATCGTTTTCGCACTACGTTTACTCTATGTGATAACATGCATCCGCAGAGAGCGTCGAACAGTGTGCACCGAAGAAACAATTGCCGCTGTAGAGCAAAAGTGTTGAAGAGGACCAGAATGAATCGATTCGCCACCGTGCACTAGTCAATTGGAGCATTGTCCATCAACTTTATGGAAGATTTTGCGCAAAGATCTTGGCTTGCGACCATGCAAGATCCAGCTTTGTGCAAGAATTAAAGCCGCGAGACCATGCAATGAGTCGTGATTTCGGCTATGGGCCGAAAATGAGATTGATCTCGATGCTGATTTTCCATCGCAAAATTTATGTTCAGTGATGAGGCTCATTTTTGGCTGAATGGCTACGTCAGCAAGCAGAATTGCCGCATTTGGAGTGAAGAGAATCCACATGAGACCTTGAGACGCCATTACATCCACAAAAACTGACTGTTTGGTGTGCTCTATGGGCTGGTGGAGTCATTGGGCCATACTTCTTCCGAAATAATGCTGGAGAGTCAGTTACCGTTAATGGAGACCGGTATAGAGCCATGATAACCGACTATTTTGTTCCAGATTGGATGGCATGAATGTGGATGAGTTGTGGTTCCAACAAGACGGCGCTACATGCCACACAGCGCACGGTCACAATCGATTTATTGAAGGAAACATTCGATGAGCGCATAATTTCGCGGAATGGACCTGTCAATTGGCCACCAAGATCGTGTGATTTGACACCATTGGATTATTTTCTTTGGGGATATGTGAAGTCGCTCGTCTACGCCAACAAACCAGAAACGTTAGGGGACTTGGAAGCCAACATTCGTGGAGTTATAGCCAACATACGGCCCCATATGCTCGAAAAAGTGGTTGAAAATTGGACCTGTAGAATTGGATTTATTCGAGCCAGCCAGCGGCGGCCACATGCCCGAAATCATATTTAAACATTAATGGCATAAAATTATCCTTCCAATAAAAGCCAAATTGATGGACATTAAAACGATTTTCTTGTGTTTTATTTCAATTCGAAGTTCTATACCTCTAAAAAAACACCCGGTATAAGCGAGCATAACCTCCAAACGTACTAAGTAAGATCCGTCGAGTGCGATTCATAAAAGGTATATGTTTGCCACCAACTTCAAAAAGTAATTTCATGTTAATATTTCGTCGTTTAGTTGTAACTAAATAAGATAATAATTATTTTATACCTTTTAGTGTATTTTATTTTGTTGCATTTAATTTTTTGAAGTCGGTTTTATTTTTTCTTAAAAATTTTTTATTTTTCTCCTTTTAGTGATGTTATTAATAGTAATTATATCATCAGAACTTGACCAAATTAATATGACACCATCCCTAAGACACCCCTTTCGGATAAAAAAAGAACCATCGAAATCGGTTCATAAACAAAGAGGTTAGGTCTAAACAAACCTAATAAAAAAGGTCTAATACCTATGAAAAAAATACGAAAAAAAAATGGGACCTATCGGAAGCTAGACTGGACCCAATGCAAAAAAAATTTCAAAATCGGTTGAAATTGGCGGAGATATGAGGTAACATAGGCACAAAAAAAAAAAAAAAAAAATTCAATCGAATAGAGAACCTCCTCCTTTTTTGAAGTCGGTTAAAAATTGAAAATAAAGAACATTTGAATTAAAAGAAATTACAAATAAAGTAAAAATGTTGTCAATAAAAAAAAAAAAAAAAAAAGAATTGAAATCAAATAATTATACGTACATAAAATCAAGCGTGTAAAAATAGACAAATAAAAAAAACATCTCTGAGCCTCATCCACATAAGCTCTCGAGGGAAGTGAAACTTCTCTAGCCGAAGATGTCATATACTATATATAATATTCATCTAGATTAATTTGTAACAACGCTTAGAGAAATTTCTCTAAAAAAATTACGCTCTTGCCTAGAATCGAACCGACGAACTCTTGAACTATAGTCATTGGCTCTACCGATTACTCCATTGGGACATTAATATTTATATCTTGATTTTTCTTACTAAAACTAGATATTTTTGATTTGGACTTTGTGTCGAGATAATATTGTATTCATTTGAACTCGAATGAAAATGAAAAAACACCAATAGATTTTAAATTAAGAGACATTAAATATATAATAATTAACGAGGCAAATTTGAAATATAATTGTCAGCGCGGCTCCAATCGATTTTCATTAACCAGGCAAATTTGAAATTCTAATTTCTAATTTGGACTCGAATTTTGAAATGAAAGACTCCAATTCATTTTGAATTAAGAAACATTAAATATATTGATCATTATTCCTCCCCCCCCCCCTCGCCACTCAAAAGTTAAAGAGGCGAAACTTTTAAGAGACGATGTATTTTCGGTAGTTTACCGGTATACATTTGGAGTGTGGTTTTTTAAGAGGAATAAAAATTTTGGACCGAGACGCTGCCCGCCAGGGCACCAGCCCGGAGGGCCGAGCTTCGAGGGCGTGCCGAAGGCACGCACGAAAAGCTCGTTTGTATATAATAAGGCCAAAAATTTATCCCCCTTAAAAAATGACACTCCATAAATACTGGGTATTATTCATAATTGTATAATTCAATTATTTTATTTAATATATTAAATATTGAAAATCAAATTCTATATGAAATTATTATTATCTAATTTTTTAAGTTGAGAATGATTTAAATAACGCTATATTAAATTCATATTATTTAAACATTTTAAATTAATTAAAATAAATGAATAACTAGTTTTTGATTAAAATGGCAATTTTTTTAGTCTTTTTTATTCACGGCAGCGTTTAGAATATATATAATAAAACAACAACCATCCATTAAAGCAAGCATTCTCAACAATATTTATAGGCAACCATCACGTGATAAAGAGTGAAAAAGTATCGCTATTTAATATTAGTGTATACCTATGCCTTATCGAGTGCATTATATAAAACTGTAAATAATAGATTTAAAGTGAATTTTTTCAAAATATTTTAATGAAATTATATTTTCATATCTCTCGTAAAATTCTCATTTGAATAAAAGCATGGTTTTCGTGGAAAGATTTTATTTTCATATCACAATCGAAAAATAAGGGGTATTTTGTAAAACATTTTCTCTTGACGAAGCGAATGAGAATAGATTTTTAAAAATATTTTAATAAAATTATATTTTTTCATATTTACATATATAATATTCATTTAATTAAAAGTTTAATTTTAAGAACATGAATTTAGGTCATTTATCAAAGATTTTAATAGATATGTTTATATTGCATGTAGGAAGGTCTTGTCCCCTCTTGGAGGTGATGGCCTCAAGGGTCTGACTAGTTGCCCGGAAAGCGTACTAGTGCTTGGGTTCGACTCTCGAATATGAAATTTCACACAATTAATAAAAATTTTGATTTGTCCTTTGAGTGCCTTGTGTGTGTATAAATATAATACATATGATAATTATTATAATTAAAGGATTATTTAACAAAATAGAGCCAAACACTATGTTTTTGTTCGTACAACAAAATTTGAATTGAAAAATATTGTTCTTGTTCAGAATCACTTTTTGCTTACCTGGTTAAATATCAAAATGCGAGCACCATGTTGAGATCGACAGTAATATAGAGTAGAGATAGCATTGGTGAATAGACAAAATTCTAGTTCTAGTAAATGTAGGTAACTCAATATAAAATTCCATTAACAAATTATTTACCTTAGGCACCCGTAAGTTATGCAAGTAGTTAGAAAGAAAAAGTTCACTCAAAAATTAACTTTATTTCAGAATCAAGCGTCCCATCTTATGCCTTACTGGGCCTAAATTCGCTTCTGTTTTTAATACAGGTACACAGCTAATCTCTTGATACTTTAGATGATTTTTTTATATATAATTCTTTAGATGAATTAAGATGTTGTACAGAGATAAATGAGTTAACAAACGCCTTTGTTGGGTTAATAACTAATTTAATAATTGTTAAGCGGTGTTAAATGTTTAAAAAGCTTGTAAAATGAAGCTTGAGAGGTGATTATTGGTTATCTCATCACAACAAACGCCATAGTAGTATCTATAAAAAAGTAAAGGGGCGGAGACAGTTCCACGATTGGCCATGGAGTCGAAAGCATCAGGTAAAATCTTTAAAACAATTGTTGAATTTTTTATTTTCAAAAAGTTAGAGAGTTTGATAATACTTTTAGGATTAAAATAAGCACTGGTTTCTAGAATATTTACTTTTAGTATAATAACATAAAGAGTTTTGTTTTTGTTTTGTTTTTTTTTATTAATAAACTATGATTGATTCTACTTTATTTCTTTTGTTTTTGTAAAAAGTAATTTCATATTTTTTTGCAACGAAATTTTCTCTGGAGAGAGACGGACTGGTAGAAATTTTAATTGAATCTAATTAAGAAAAGAAGGGGAAAAAAAATTTTTTTTGTCTTTCTATGCCTTTTGTTAGAAATGAAGAAAGTTTTTGAACACTACTGTGGAGAGAAGAAGGAAACATTTTATTTGTTTCATTCATTGACCCTTTGAAACCCTGAAGAAGGCGGGAAATCCTCCGAAACGTCGGTTTGAAAGGAAAGGAGGAAGGATTCCAATAAATTACACCTTATTTGATATGTGTTAATTTTTTCTTTCCTCACTACCTCTGGGCTGCCTTCCATTACTTTCAATTGTAATTTCATATATTTACATATTTAATTTAATTTAGGTAGCTATTGTTTGTTTGATCTCCTATTTATAAATAACAGTGGTTAAACTTTAGAGACTACTCTAAGAGTATATGAGTAGATATACGAAGATGAGAAAGAAAGTGACGAAGAAAAATAGACTCAGGTGGGATAGTTGAAATAGTTTCTTGTGCCTTTGACGTGATCAAAAGGGACAGAAACAAGAGTTAAACAATCCGACTACTATCTCATTTGCCAAATAGTTTCCAACAACAAAACAACTGGAATTAATTTAAATTTTTGTTGAAAAAAAGGATAAAGTATTTTACTACTATATAGTATATGCATATAAAATTGTACAAAAGTTGTTAATTAAATACATTGTTTTAAACTTGGCATACTCTACATGGCTTAAACATCAAATTTAATATTTTCGACCCAGCTCACTTGTTAAGCAAATGCCAGAGGCACCAAGCAGCCCACTCCTTTAATTCTCAGGCGTACAGCGTCTAATATATAGGTAATACCTGCTCTTATTTCCGTAGTATTATCTTTACCATGAAGTATCTTTAGATCATAAAGATATTATATTTTTAAAAACTATGATATTAGAGTAAAATAAATTTTTGAAACCATTTTTTTTTTATATAAGTCTTCTTCTTTTTCTTCTTATTTTTAAACCTATATAGGTTTGCTTCTTCCAGAACGTCATACCATCTCTTCTTGGGACGACCTCTACTTCTTATTCCGACCGGCTTGTTTGAATTGAATTTTTTTATATAAGTAATATAGGCATATAATTAAATTGGTAGACGAAGAAGTTGCAGCAAAATGGTACAACTACTGTAGTCCGCGATGGACCCTTGTATCGTGAAAAGATGAAGAGATTTCAGGGAATTGGTCAGAGTTGAAGGTATCTGTGGATGCAGGTCTTGAAAGACTGAATGTTATATGTAGCTGGGAAGACAGACAGAGGAAGAGAGTTCCAGTCTCTAATTAAGAGTATTAAAAAATTACATGAACAAGAAAATCAATTTTAATTTTAGCGCAGCTCTTACGGTCGGACTATTGAATTCACTAAAACAGATTCAATTTTTTGCTTATTCATCGTAAAAAATCCTAGAGAAAAATTAGTTCGTTCTGATGTTAAAATTTTACCAAGTAAGAACTAATTAGATTTCGGGTTTTCTCGCTTCGATACCTTCTGACAAAAAAATGCAGAAAATCAGAAAATTAGTCGGATCCGTACCTCCTAACTCCCGAAATGCTTGAGATATCAAATTCGTTTTTGTTGGTCGTTGATAAACAGGGAAATGATTGAATTCGTGTATTTTTAAAAATTTTAAATTAAATGGTTCCTAATCACCGACATGTACAATAATCACCTAAAACCAGCGATCACTCTCACACCGTCATTTTAAATAAGAAAAAAAATATATATAATAATAGTAATTATATCTAATTATATTTAAAGACATGTTTACAGGTATGTTTCACACTCCATGATAGAAAAAAATATATTTGTGACTCCACAAAAATTCAACCCCATCCAAAATAAAATTCTAATACGATTTTCGATTTGAGCTACATGAATATATAAATTTTAAATTTTATGTTTTAATCCTATTTAGTTTACGAGCTACGTATTAATAAGCTACACAAGAATGCAGTTTTCAAGCTCAAACCGTTTTCTGATATAATAAAGTCATTCAAAATTGTAAAGAGTGTAGCTGCTAGTGGCAGGCGGATGGTTAAATCAAGTAGTGTGCACCAGAGGAAGCCAGATTTTTCACTTACTAGAAATAATAAATGTGCTTATGCTTAAAATTTCATTCTTTTTCATAAACATATAAATCTTGATGCCCAAATTGAAAAAAAATTCAAGATAGGTACTTTTGTTTCATGATCCGCTTCAAAAGTAACAACCTTATATAATATTCTGTGAAAATTCTATCTCGTTCGAATATATATTTCCATAATTTAAGAATAAAAATTAATTATATTTCAAAAGGACCATGGAAATAGCACATTGCTAATCTATCTCCGAGTCATAAATCTCTCGGGCATCCCTTTACCTGACCGACATCTCTCGGAAAGCGTAGATCATGAAGGATTGGCAGGACACCATCTCTCTTGCTCTTCATTAAAGCCACGATGCCTCCCCTATGAAGGAATGCGTTTGATGCGGCTGATGATATATTTTTTCCCTTTATATTATGTATATTCGATAGATGTTTCAATGAAATATAGGTAATCCATAGATGGACTGTACTCACAATTTACCTTTCTACCATAAAGAACTCATTCAAGTATTTATCTTATTCAAATCAAGCGAACTATTTACCATATAGACGATTATCATTGAATCATAATTTTTTTTCACACCTTTAAATGCTTGATTTAACCAATTTCAAAAAAAAAAAATGTTTTTTAGAGTCATGAAAATTTTATAAATAAACAAGGAAAAATATTGAAAAAATTATTTATTTATTTATACATTTAAAAAACTACAAAAAGGGGATTGTATCCTGTAGGATACATCAAGCATTAACGGATTTCAAATTTTCAATTTGTTATTTGAAAAAGTAGAAAGCAGTTTTTTCTTTATTACTACATAAATAAGTTTTACATTTTCCCCAAAAAGAATAGGGCTTTCCTGTGAAATTCGGGTATTTACATCGTCCGCGAGTTGATTCCCACAAGACCAATGGTGTATGGTCCGTTCGAATGTCTTTTGTGGGAGTTTTCGTTGCACCCCTTTTCTTCTTTGAGATATGAGATAAATGGTTTATTGTAGTCTTTTCTGGGGTATTCATAACTTCAGTAAATTCATCATGATCAATATCCATAGTCTGCACCTTATTTTTATCTGACTCCTAGTCTTCAAGGCTGTCTTCAGATCCATCAGGAATGTCCAAATGATGTTCACGAATAAGCTTTAGTATTCTTTCGGTATTTTTTCGTAGCTCATCTAAATAATAACAAAATTTAAATAAATTTAACTTTTTAAACATGAGTTGTATTATTTGTTTTTAAAGCACTAAATGCTCAGTGTACCCTGCAGGGCACATACCTAAAGAAAGCATTTAAATAAAAAGTAATGATTTAAAAATAAATTATATTTTATTTTATATATAAATATGCTAAGAAACAATTATAAAATAATCAGCAAAATATTTTGAAATATACGTACCTTTTTTATGCCATAAAATTGCTTGTAATCTAAAATGAGATCTATGCACGTGGAAGTCAAGTTAAATTATGTTTAAACTCAGTATTTGTGGGATAAATGTCTCAAACCCGTAGCCTTCTGATAGCTGAGACATTAACTAATGAATATAGTAATATAAAAATCAGCAAGATGTCTCTATTTTTTTATGACTGTCAATGTGGTTTGTACCCTGTGGGGTACACCAAGCATTTAAGGGTTAAATTAAATTTCCATTTTCAAGAGTATATTTAAATAGTAGTTTTTTAATGATAAAGATACAACAAATATTATAAATTTGAAACATCTACAAGTTTTTTTCGGATAATTTTCCACAACACCTCCTAGAATTATGACACTTAATGAAAAATTTCGCTAACTCTTTTATTCCTATGACCTCCAGAGACTGGAGCTCGCTCCCAGCCACCGTCTTCCCCCGCGACTTATAACTGTGGGGTATACCAAGCATTTAAGGGGTTATTATTCCCTTCTTAAACACCCTACCTTATAGAAGGAATTCAAATATTATCAAATAGAAGTAATTAAATAAGATTATTGTCTCAAAATACTTGTTATTAAACCAAATAAAAAGAGTTTTACAAAATAAAAAATCGATGACTGTGAAATTAATAAAAATTAACTTATCATTCCCTTCTTAAACACCCTACCTTATAGAAGGAATTCAAATATTATCAAATAGAAGTAATTGAATAAGATTATTGTCTCAAAATACTTGTTATTAAACCAAATAAAAGAGTTTTACAAAAATAAAAAATCGATGACTGTGAAATTAATAAAAATTAACTTATCATTCCCTTCTAAACACCCTACCTTATAGAAGGAATTCAAATATTATCAAATAGAAGTAATTGAATAAGATTATTGTCTCAAAATACTTGTTATTAAACCAAATAAAAGAGTTTTACAAAATAAAAAATCGATGACTGTGAAATTAATAAAAATTAACTTATCATTCCCTTCTTTAAAACACCCTACCTTTATAGAAGGAATTCAAATATTATCAAATAGAAGTAATTGAATAAGATTATTGTCTCAAAATACTTGTTATTAAACCAAATAAAAAGAGTTTTACAAAATAAAAAATCGATGACTGTGAAATTAATAAAAATTAACTTATCATTCCTTCTTAAACACCCTACCTTATAGAAGGAATTCAAAATATTATCAAATAGAAGTAATTGAATAAGATTATTGTCTCAAAATACTTGTTATTAAACCAAATAAAAAGAGTTTTACAAATCCGCTGTCAATGTTTATTTCAAAATGTGGGGTGTTTTTATTTTCTGTATTCTGATACCATATCCAGAATAAATTGCTTCTCTTCTTCTGCTTCTCGAATGGATTTGATTTATACTCTACCATTAATTTCACTCCTGGTTAGCGGTGTAGTTTACAACTTTAATTATTTCTAACAATTTCCATTCAAATTTGAAAACCGTTCTCATCTTCTTATGTAAGAGGATCTTTTGGTAAAAAAATCCATTGGAATAGAAAATCTCTCAAAAATCTTGTTGTACTTTGAAAGACGAAGCTCTCTATGCCGTTTTCTACAAATTTTCCATATTGTTTGAAAAATTTTTCATTTTTTGATAGAATCATCGGTGCTCTCAATTATAGTATATTCACTGCCTACACCATACGTTTCTTAATATCACATCCAACTCAATTGTCAAAAAATGACAGGACTGCCATTTCAGGTTCCAGATAGGACAAGGGGTTGCACAATTTCTGTATTTCGATACAAATTATTTTCTCGTCAACTTGGCATACAGATTTTTGAAAAATTCCTAGCCCTATACCGAGAAGCTTCTACAGCCTTTGGAGCTTAAATCCAAACATTAACATAAAGGCTGGCAAGGAAGATGCAAATATCATGAATTTGAATTTTTTCTTCTTTGGAGAAAGTGAACTACTTACTCCCGGAACAAATATTTTTTAATCCTTCGACTATGGGAGTGGGGAGGGAGTTCCAGGCTCTAGTAGTCAAAGAGCTAAACGAAGTCATGTTTGCGTTTGTTGGATTTGTTTCTAATTTATAGCTTGGGTATTTAATAAAATTTTAGTCAAAATTGAATTTTCTTCAATAGAAAAATAGAAAAGTAAATTAGATTTTGATTTCCTTATTGAAGATTTTGGTGGTGCTATACTAAAACAGACTGATTTTTTCTAAATGGACTACCCTATGAGAAATTATAAAATCAATTAAATTTTCCGTTTTTTGCAAAATTTAAAGCTAATCCTAAAAGGGCCAGAATTAGAGAAACGTGACCAAAATAGTAATGTTTCTCCTTTGAACAACATAAATAAATTCAGATTTATAATCTTGTACCTTCAATGGACATTATATGTGTATATATGTAGATTAAGCAAATATGCTAATAATAAGTGAGTTGCTTTGAGGTTTAATGGCTTGCTCTTCAGATGAGATGTTTGTAATCCGATGATTCAGCTTTTTAATCCCTTTAATAGCCCTTGATAGAGGTGCATAAATTGGATCAAGAGCCATTACAAGCTTATTGGCTTTTATTCTTAAACATTTGCAATTAATTGGATTACAAATGGCATTCTTTTATATATAATATTTACTTTTTTCTCTGAATTTATACCTATTAAGTATAATAATTTTTCATCAAGGTGTCAAAGTCATTGTTTTCTTAGATGATATAATAACAAACTGGTGGTAATGAATTTTGATATTTATTAGGATTTTGAAAATTTTATATTTATTATAGTAGCTATAGGTATGTTTTATTTTGAAATCTATAGGTAATTATAATAAAATAAGCTGACGTGTTCTGATGTGGCCATACACTTGACTTTACCATACAACCTGGCCCCTCACTTATATTTAATATTTAATAAAATTATTTATAATCATGTAGGGGAGGGGGGTTAGTTTTTTCATTTTTAGACTTCTGGGATCCCACTGATTATGTATACAAAATTTGGTTGAGTTTGGTCAAAGGGCCAAGATTTTAATTTTTGCCCTTGCACCCCCCCCCCCCATTTTGGGCGGTTAGTTCTTGCATTTGTAGACTTCTTGGGTCCCACTGATTATGTATACAAAATTTGGTAGAGTTTGGTCAAATGGCCTAGATATTAATTTTTTGACCTCAGCACCCTTCCCTTCCCCCATTTCGGGCGGTTAGTTTTTGCATTTTTAGACTTCTGGGGTCCCACTGATTATGTATACAAAATTTGGTTGAGTTTGGTCAAATGGCCTAGATATTGATTTTTTGACCCAGCATCCTCCCCCTCCCCCATTTTGGGCGGTTAGTTCTTGCATTTTTAGACTTCTGTGTCCCACTGATTATGTATACAAAATTTGGTTGAGTTTGGTAAATGGCCAAGATTTTAATTTTTTGACCCTGCACCCCCCACCCCACCCTACCCCCCATTTTGGGCGGTTAGTGCACGATTACAATACTTGACCATACCCTGTATGGTAAAGTAAAAATTAATTATTATAAAAATAAGTAGGTATCACAGGTCGACAAAAATGGAACAAAAATTTCATGAAGAATAATTAATCCCCTTATGTTTATTTTCATGAAATATTTTCTGATTTTTTTACATCACTTCACAGTTTTGAGATATTTTTGATTAAATATTCGAAAAAGTTAATGTAACTCATTTTTGAGGCGTATTAGATAAAAACAGCAATCTTTGAAATATAATAGAAACAAGCTTGATCTTTCATTTCTAGTTTCTCCCTTGGTTCTAGCTCACTTAGAACTCATTTTAGAGAGAAAAAAATCTAAATGGGATGGGGGAGGCTGTACATACAAACGTAAGCACTGATCAATAGATTTTTTTCCACTTTTTGGCCTCTGGGGACTACAATATCTAGTTTTATGTTCTAAATCCGGTTTCAAACCATTAAGGGCATCTATTCCTTCCACCTAGATGTCATATAATGAAATTAACTTTTTACATCTCTGAACTACAAGCTCTCAAAGAGTCAGGACCCAGGCAGGGGATCGCAATAGTTCACATTACTATATTCTATTGAATATAAATGCGAAAGTAAAAAGCAAAGCTTTTGAGATCTTGTTCTTGAAAGATTGAAATTACCTGGGCAAGTGATTTATTTAAAGTATATCATATTTTATGCATATATTGATAAAGAATCATATTATCTGCATTTGTCACATTTAGTCATAAAAAGATCTTTATCAAGCCAACTTTTTCAACATAGACAAAATCATTCATCAATATAATTATACAAAAATAGATTGGGAAATCCAGTATCTTATCAAATTTGACACTTCTGAAATCAATGAGTAAATAAATTTACTAAAAAGCATTTTTATCATTTATTTTTAAATGAAATAATCCAAACATTCTCTCTTTTAAATTTGTATTATCATCTTCTAATATTTCAGAAGATTTCAAAAAGAGAAGCGAAAATTTTAAATTATAAATTAAAATTGACACAACCCAAATACCATATTTTTATTTCGACAATAAAATTCAAAGATTGAAAAGATATTTCATTAACAAAGTATATTTGATGACAATTTTGTTCCCAGAACAAACTGGAAGTGTATACCTACCCTAGGACATAACTTCAATATTTCCAATAATAAAAAAAGGCCTAAGTGGGGTATCGTTATCGTTGGGTAAAACATTTAAAAAGAAACATCTTTTGGAATGAAATAATTTGATTGTGATTACTTACCGTATTTTACTAAAACAAAAGGCTTTTGATCTCAAATAAAAACATTTCAATGAAATAAAGTAAAACCGAATTATTTTAATGTCTCTACTGTCTGTCTGTCAGTTTGTCTGAGCATTGCGGTTTGTAAACTAAAAAAAGAAACAAACTTCAAATTTTCAAGCTATATAAGTAGGTATATGTATTCTTTCTCCCCGAGGGGTGAACCGCGATTGAAAATAGGTGTACACCGTCTATGGAATTATTTGGAATTACATTGGAATTCATTAGATAATCTATTGTCATCTATTGTCTTCTACTTGGAAATGAAAGTGGAAGTGGAAGTAGGTGTACACGATTTTAGGTTGGGGTTCACCCCTCGATTCTCCCTGTAACGAAAAATCGAATTCAAATTTTAATCGAATGATTATTTTGGGGATTATCAAATTGTTTATGTGGTCAAAAAAATAAAATAGTTTTTTTTTATAATATTATGGAAAAATCTCTTTAAGTAGAATTAGTCATAATTTTTTGAAACTTTAATAACGGTGTAAGACAGGTTCAAAAGCTCCTGTTAATCACCATCACATGAAATTAATATAATAAATGATGAGACAAAAAACATTTACTAAATCGAATAATAAGTATAATGAATTAAAAGTAATTTTTGAAGGATAATACCTTATGTAATAAATTTAAAATAATAAATTAATTATTTAATTTCATTCGCGACAAATAAGTCTTCGAGACTTGACATCAGAGAGAAAAGGATTTTCCTTTCTACTTCAAAGCTGTAGAAAGAGACAGAAGACTTATGAAGAGATTAACAAATTAAATCATTTCACTCACTGTCGCTGATTTTATAGTTGAGGTTTTATCTTTAGATACTTTTCTGATGAATGAATCTCTTCCTTAAAAATCTTTAACACTTGGGCGTTAATACAGGTGTTCTGGATGTTCTTCTCAGCATTTGAATCAAACGTTGTCATCAAAGACAATCATGCATTTGGACATTTAAATTTTTAAAATGAAAAGAAAACTGTATGAGAATTCAATTAGTTAACTCAAATAGCAAATGATAAAATAAAAGGTCCAATTTGCATACATCACCTAGAATTGAAAAAGATTCGTTTTTAAATTCATTCATTTTGAAAATGAGCAAAAGAATTATTTAAAATAAACTGCAATGGATTGTTTATAGACTTTATCCATAATAATTTGAAATATGTTATTATTAATGTTTTTCCTTTATTATTAGTCAGATATCACTGGCTATTTGAAGTCAATTTTAACTTAAAATCAAAAATAGCCATCGATTTTGATCTATTGCTTGAGAATTAACCATTCTACATTGCATTTTTGACGTTTCGATTAGCATTAGTAGCCATTGCTGAAGACATGGTTACTTAAAATCAAAAATAAGGATCGATTCTTATCTAGTCCTGGAGGAATAATCATTCAACACTGTATTTTTGACGTTTTGATTATCATTGGTAACTATTACTGAAGACAAGGTGGAATCGACTTAAAATCAAATTCTTTTTCGGTCAACAAATGAGCCCCACTAGAGTTGTGTACCAAAAAAGAATTTAGTCTTTTTGTTAGTTGAATAAAACCTAAAATTTAACCTAAAATTAGTCTTTTTGTTTTTAAGTTGATTCCTCCATGTCTTCAGCAATAGTTATCACTAATATTCAAGTTAATTTTCTCATTAATATATCAAAGAATAATTAACACATTAACGAGAATTGTTTTTGATCGCGCTTTTTAAACAAGATATATTTGCGATCGAATCAAATACAGGAAACTTATGATTAATTAATGACAAACACCCAACACACGTTTTAACAGATCGGGCGCTCTGGACTGTGAGATTGAATATATAACATCTCAGATTTCCAATTCATTTGGTGATCCATATCAGTGTTTGATATAAAAAGTGTCATGTGGGCCAATCGCGAAATGATGCTGGATTATAGCCAAATAGATCACATCTTTTTCTTTCTCTCTTGGTCCAGTTCAAGTCTCAGCAGACTCCAATAGCTTCAACCAGCAGTAGTCTCGAGATATTATCTTGTTTAAAAAGAGCAATCAAAAACAATTCTCGTTAATGTGTTAATTATTCTTTCATATATTAATGAGAAAATTAACTTCACTATTTCAAGCTAGAAATATATAAATTCGGATATTATTTTCACTTAATATTTGACAAAAATCATCTGCATTCGATTCGCGATTGAATCAAATACCTACAGGAAACCAATGATTAACTAATATTCAAAACGTCAAAAATGCAACACACAAGTATTACAATAACTGCTTCGCGTTGGATTTAGTAAAACGTAATAAAATGGTTGATATTTTTCGTTATAGTACATTATAATTTTTGGATTACCTATACCTAATTATAGTAGTTAGTTGCTTTATGATTTACGGGTAACGCTAGTGAAATTAGTGTCATGAATGGACAATAGAAGGTTGACAAGTTATATTTACTTATCAGCTAACTGCTACTATTAATTAAACAGTATTAGTTAAAATTTGAAAAGACATTTATTAATTTATATTTAGGGAACGAAGAAAAGATTATTTTTATTATAAATAAAAGGATCATTATATTTCCATTCATTAAGTTAATTGTACCTACCTAGTAAATTTTCATTCTTCATGAATTAGACTCATTTTTAGGCTTCTGTTTAAAAAGTAAAACGGGCCGCTATTACTGTCGATACAATGTTGTCTGTTCGTCTGTCAGAGCATTGCAGCAGGTAATCTAAATCCCACCCAAAACACTTCTGTCAAAAAACAGACCAAGTTCGAAAAAGTAGTGAAATCTAGGGTTCAGCAAAGAATAATTATATTGAGAAAATAGTACTTTCAATTAAAATGCATTCTTTCAATTTTGGATGACAATCTAGATTAATGGAATCTACATTTTTAATTTAAATTACTTACATGAAACTTAGCTGTTTCGCATTATGACATTAAGGGTAAATGAATTAAATTCTTAGGGCAAGTTTGTTCTCTTTGGTTGGAGGTCAACTTGCATTAGAATCAAAATTGTTTTATTTTCGCCTTGAATCTTAGATTTTTCTCCAGATATTTGACGGGTTGCTAATTTAACTGATAGTCAAATATAGCAGCCAGTTTGTCGTAGGATGCCAAACTTTCCCTAACCTAAACACTTGAACTCCTTCGCAAACAAAGAGCTGAATATTCTTGAAGTGCCATCACAGCTATTAGTATTACAAATTCCGACTTATAGATATTGCACCTGTTTGCATTTATATCATTAAAATATCGTAGAACAAATAAGGGTGTGTTAAACATATTTCTTTCTTTCTCTCTCTTTTTCGGATATGAGAAAATAATATCCATTTATGTAAAGAGACGTGTTTTCTATCATAGTAATGTTTACGGATGGTGGGAAGAGAAGGTGTGTTCGTGGGTTGTACTAGAAGCAATAAAAACGAAGCTGAAACGAGCAAATAGTTTTCGATCGATAAAAATCTCGTTAGAGAGGGGAGTTGAATGTGTGGCCTCTTATTGCACAGCTCTGTTTTTTTCATTCCTATTTAGGTATATATATATATATATATATTGAGAAGAAAGTGGTGCACAGATGGCTGGCGGCGGCCCTTGAGGTCCTCTTCCTTATTTTATCTCAAAGTTACTACTGCCTCTTGACCTTTCCAAAATCAATCAATATAACAACTTAAGATAGGTACATCAAAACGCAAGATATTTTAAAACTATTTTTTGAATTACCGATAATAGTGATTTATCCTTAAGAATAAAATTGTTTGAATTTTATTTATTTATGTTTTTATTTATTATCAAAGCATACAGAGTGCGCAGGCCAAGTTCGAGCATTAGCCTGGCCGTACACGCTGTACGCTATTTACACGAACCATTTCGAGCCAATTTCGACCCACCTGCAGCTTGGAATCCATTTGAGATACAGAGCTGAAATTAGACACATATAATTATGTAATCCATCTTGAGGAGAGTACCAAATTTCAATAATATAGCTTAAATAGATTCTGAGATATGGACTTGAGAAAATAGCTAATTTTGGCACTCACTCACTGACCGACAGCTCATCAAAACCTATATTACTTCCAATCCAGCATCATGAAATTTCGCCTGTTAGTAGAGTTTAAAACAAACAAGGGAAAAATTCCAAAAATCCAAACTTTCTATCTTTAAACCCCTTCAAAATCGGGGATAGTCAAAAATGAAAATCCTAGCCCGCTTGACCAAACTCAACCAAATTTTGCATACATATTCTGTGGGCCCTCTGAAGGCTAGAAATACAAAAACTAACGACTTAAAATGGGGGGGGGGGGTAAATGAAAATTCTAGACCGTTAGACCAAATCCAACCAAATTTTGTATACATATTCTGTGGGGCCCTTGAAGGTCTAGAAATGCAAAAACTAACCACTCAAAATGGGGGAGGGGGGGGTCAAAAATGAAAATTCTAGCCCTTTGGACTAACGGGCTTTCTCTATCTTAGCTTACAAAAAGAAGAGAAAATCTCAACCAAAATATTCTGTGAAAAAACAGGCCAAGTTCGAAAAATTAGTGAATCTAGTGTGCAGCCAAGTTAAATTCGCCAAGGATAATTGAGTTGAGAAAAATAGTGAGATCTCGTAACTTAATTATTCTTGGTGAATTTAACTTGGCTACCAACTAGATTTCACTACTTTTTCGAACTTGGCCTTTTTTTCAGAGAATGTTTTGGTTGATATTATTTTTTCTTATAATGGGCCGTGAGATTGACATGTTACAAGAATCCGATCTCATAATATCAGAACTAAAGCTAAAATTGGCATGGTTAGTTTCTGAGCGCGCGACAGTCTAGGATCAATATAAATGGATAAATAATTGATTAAATTAATGAATTTGTTTTAATTGCAACAAAAAGTCCTTAAAGTTGAAACTGTGAAGATTTAGTATCTTGAGTTTTGGAAACATCTTTTAAAAAATAAAATTATAAAATATGCTTATTTGCATCAAATAGAGGACAACCTCATTGATTCGTCCTTAAGAATAAAATTGTATTTGAAAATAATTTATCTATTTATTATTATTTTCATATTGAAGGATTTTGATGAGCCAGTCCAGAATCAAAAAAGAGAAAACTATATCTAATAAGATGTCATTTTAATTAGATAAAGATTTTTCATAAAGAGAAACAAAGAGGTATCCTCTGCTTGATGCAAATAAACATACACACATATATATCTGTATATATTTTTTATATGTATCTGTGTATGTATATTTACATCAAGCAGAAGACAACCTCTTTGTTTCCCTTTATGAATCAACAACTCTGCTACTCTCGGCAAAATAAAACCTTTTTAAATATTTCAAATAAAGCTTTTTCCTCTTTATTTTTTATTTTTTAACCGACTTCAAAAAAGGATGAGGTTCTCTATTCGACTGAATTATTATTTTTTTCTGTCTATGTTACCTCATATCTCCGCCAATTGTGAACCGATTTTGAAAAAAAATTTCATTGGGTTCAGTCTAGCTTCCGATTGGTCCCGTTTTTTTCATTGGTATTAGACCTTTATTGTTAGGTTTATTCAGGCCTAACTTCTTTGTTTATGAACCGATTTCGATGATTTTTTTTTTATTGGAATGGGGGTATCTTAGGGATCTTCTTCGAAGTCGCATTCTTCTTTGCAGAAGTTACGTGACCCTACTGACTCCACACGCCCACAGATTTTATTTTGCGGATCACTGCTCTCCATTTGGAACGATTGCGGGCCACCGTCGAAGCACCCTGGAAGCTCGCGCCGGTCCCCTCTCTTATTTGATCGGTCCATCTGGCCGGAGATCTGCCCCTTCTCCGTGAACCCTCAACTCTTCCCTGGATCACGATCCGCTCCAACCCATCACTGGCACGAGTAAGATGGCCAAAGTATCTCATGACTCTTGTGAGCACAATACTTGACAGACGCTGGTCAGCCCGCACTTGCTTAAGAATCGAGACGTTTGTTCGCCGCGCTGTCCAGGGAATACGTAACATTCGCCTCCAGCACCATAGCTCGAAGGCATCAATTTTTCTGCGGTTGACCTTCTTCACTGTCCATGTTTCTGACGCATACAACATGACAGGAAAGACCAGTGATTTAACTATTAGTTTTTTAGTGTTGATAGTTAGGCTGTTATCCTGCCAGATTTTTTTAGTTTCGTCATCACAGATCTCCCCATCTGAACACGCCTGTTGATTTCATCGTCACATCCGCCCTTGTTGGTTATCATGGACCCAAGATATATGAAGTGATCGACCACATCGTAACCATCGATTCTTCTAATGTTGGACATGTTGTTATTCGCTCGGTCGATAATCATGATCTTAGTTTTGGTATGATTTATCTCCAGCCCATACTCTCTGCTTACTTTTTCAAGTCTCCCAAGGAGATGGACTAATTCTTCTTCCGAGTTTGCAAGCAGGGCTGTATCATCTGCATATCTCAAGTTAGTCAACTTCACACCCCCCACAGAGACGCCACCATTCCATCCCTCCAAGACCTTCCGCATGACATATTCTCCATATATGTTGAAGAGAGTAGGCGACAAAATACATCCCTGACGCACCCCTCTGCCTATGCTAAACTCATCTGACAAACTGTTTTCGATCCGAACCACACCAGAGTTGTTGTCGTATAGACTCTTTATTAATAAAATCAGATGTTGTGGGACCCCCATTTTCCCTAAAATCTCCCAAAGTTTTGGCCATTGAAGGCTGTCAAATGCTTTGCAGTAATCTACAAAGCAAAAATAAACTGGTATATAGAACTCCCTTGCTTTTTCAATTATGAGTCTTATGTTCAATATTTGTTCGCGAGTTCCTTTACCTTTAACGAAACCCGTCTGGTTAGGTGGGATTTGCCAATCAACGTAGTACTTAAGCCTTTCATGGATGATAGACAACATTATTTTACTTGCATGAGGTATCAGAGCAATAAGCCTGTAATTATCACAAATGTTTTTGGGTCCTTTCTTGTGTATTGGGACAAAAACCGAACTCACCCAGTCATCCGGCCATTTTCCAGTTTCCCACACCCTGCTGCAAATATCACTAATTCTTGATATTCCTATATCTCCCATATTTTTCAGTATCTCTGCTGTAATTTGATCTCTTCCTGGAGATTTGCAGTTTTTTAATTGATCCATTGCATGGGTTACTTCAGATCTTAAAATACCGGGCTCTCTATCAAAAAAAGGCGTTGTTGTGACGGGTAAATCTCCTTGATATAATGATTCACAGTAGTCCCTCCATATTTTACACGCACCCCCAATTGAGTCGCTAAACTCTCCATTGAAGTGAAGCTCCCAAGATCTGGAGCTAAACTCACGAGTGATTATTTTCAATGTCTTGAAAAGATCTTTAGAGTTGTTATGCTCAGCATGCTTTTGAGCGTTTGAACATAATTCTTTATAGTAGCTATTTTTATCTCTTCGACATGCTGCTTGAATTTTCTTGTTCATTTGTTTGATCACGAATCCATTATTTCCATTAGATTTTAAAAGGCGCCTTTCTTCGATCAGCAGCATAGTTTCATCAGTAATCCAAGAATTTCTTTTCGTTTTATTTGATTTTATATCTACCGCACTTTTAATAAGATCTTTTGTTGTTGTCCAGATCTCATTAGCAGAAGACATAATATTATAGTTATGCCTGGAGTTGTTGCAAGTTATTTTCTTAAGGAATTCTTCGGGGTTGGATATCTTGAATTTTGCAGAAATACTTTGGATGTTGCATTTTTTTAATTTCAGACAAAACTCTCCCACAAGCAGTTGATGGTCGGAACCACATTCCGCGCCTGGAAACGTTTTTACATTGCGCATCGAAGACCTCCATCTCGTTCTTATGAGAATGTAATCAATTTGATTGCGATGGCATCCATCAGGGGATACCCAAGTGTAAAGGCGGCGTTTATGGTGCTGGAATGTTGTATTTGTAATCGTGAAGGAGTTATCCAGACAAAATTGGATAAGTCTTGTACCTCGTTCATTTCTCTCTCCAAGACCGTATTTCCCTACAACATTCCTTATATGAACATCTTAGGGATAGTGCCATATTAATTTGGTCAAGTTCTGATGATATGATCACTATTAATAACATAACTAAAAAGAGAAAAATAAAAATAATTTTTAAGAAAAAAATAAAACCGACTTCAAAAAAATTAAATGCAACAAATAAAAATACACTAAAAGGTATAAAATAATTATTATCTTATTACTAAACGACGAAATATTAACATAAAATTACTTTTTGAAGTCGGTGCCAAACAAACTATATCTTAAAGCGAGCGTACCCGCCAAACGTATTAAGTAAGATCCGTCGAGTGCGATTCATAAAAGGTATATGTTTGGCACCGACTTCAAAAGTAATTTCGTCGTTTAGTTATAACTAAATAAGATAATAATTATTTTATACCTTTTAGTGTATTTTATTTGTTGCATTTAATTTTTTTGAAGTCGGGTTTATTTTTTTCTTAAGAATTATTTTTTAATTTTTTTATTTAAAGCCGACGGTTGGGAGGTTTCTTCGCTCCTTCTTCATGGTTTTGAAAGGTCAGTGAAGGAAATACAACACGACACTCCCTCTGTCTCCTCTCTCAGTAGAAGTAACACTATTTTACAATTTTTCATTATCTGCAGAATTTATCGTACTACGCACTCTGCGTCTTAACCCCCTTTGTGGACACCCCTGAATAAGAACACAAAATAGTAGTGTATCAATGAAAATGGAGAGTGCACAAATAGTTCTATTGTGGACCAAGAGATCAAGAAAGCAGACCAAGTATAAATCTTGTATTTATGGCTCGTTTCTGAATGGGATCCAGGATGACAAGATTATTTCTGGCAACCTCTTTACTCAGGTGGGAGATACATTTGAGAGAGAGAAAGAGACAAATTTGAACTTTGTATATTGTGGGGATTTAAGTGGTCATAAAATAGCATCTGTTTCTGAATAGAAAGATTAATTTCCTCGAGGCAGATTTTTGCTACAGGTGTAGCAAGTGTTCTCATCCCAAGAGATGTCATATGAAATTGTGTTGGCCAACATTATCTAGCTTCAAGGTGTTCAATTCCAAAGATTTCCATCATGGCGCTTAGATTTTAGACAACATTGTTTCTTGCCACCGTTAAAGTGACTAGATTATATGAATCCCATTAGACTTTAAATTAAAAATTTTCGATATAAAAACTTAAATATAGAAGAAATTCAATATATATTTAACTTTTTATATACATAATTATAGATAATGAATAATTTAAATCTTATGTATAATAATAATCGAAAAAGTTTATTAGTTTTTTTAAATAGAATAGAATAGAATACTTTCCTTCGCAAAATTATTAGACTCATCTTGAATTTTTAAGTTTTCTTTAGTTTATCCAATACTTTTTAATTATAAAAATATCTTACAAAAGGGAACAATTATATTTATATAAAGTTTCACTAAATCTCGTTACGCTCGTTTCGTCATTATTTCTCTTCAGCTCGGAATCATTGGCTTACTTGGGTTGGTAAATAAATTACCATATAATGTTTCATACAATAATTTTCTTTACTTTTTTAAAATGTTTCACCAAGAACCCACACCATTCTCCCTTAACAAAATCAATAATATTATATATTAATTCATATTTGAAATAAAGAAAAGACCTCTAGCGAGACAACATTATTTCGATCAAGATAAAATCAAATTTAAATCTTTCAATTTATTAAGTGGCTTTTAAATACGTAACATGAAAAAATATCAGTCCTTGTATTTATAGAAAAATAAAAAAATCATAAAAATAACATTTTACAGACTCTTTTATGCACACATTGTAGAGCCTATAAATGAGTAACTAACGAACACTAAATAAAAAAATAAATGAAATAGAGATACATTCTACATTGAGTAAAAGAGAAATATATTTTAATTTAGCAACCTTTTCATCTTTTCTGTTTATTCATTTTGCTATTTATTCATAATTTCGCTGAAGATCCCACTTTAAAGAGTAATGATTACATGTTTTAAATTTACCATTTCGAGTCGAGGACGAATTAACGAAGAACTTTTCTGCGAAAGTTTACCTCCGATTTTTGGTTTGTTTTCTTTTATATTTATAAATTTACCTTTACCATAAATATATATATATATATAATTAACGTATTTTTATATCCCTTTGATTTCTTTTGTCAAATTTAAACAGATTAAAACAACTCAAAAGAAAATAATTTTATTTTCTTAACTAAGTTTTAATTAGTTTTTGTTGAAAATATTTGTATTTTAAGCATATAAGTATTTTATTTCGAATAATCTATTCCAATTAAAATATGAATTTTAAAAAATAAAATGTATATTCTATTGCAGCGGATTTAATAGAAAGAGCTTAGAGAATCATATTATAACCAAGAGTTTGTTCATACACCGTTCTAAAAATCACGAGCAATTAAATCGAAGCATTTTCAAATATATTATTAACAAAGAATTTAAAGTTTAACATAATATCTAAAAGCTACCATATTTTTCTTGCCCCAACGAGGATTTCTTTTTTAAGTAAAATGCCGACGTAAATGTTAAATGTTTTAAATTTATCTCAAGCTCCAGGCAACAAGCTTAACTTCAGTAGAAAATGACACCATGTTTTATTGTAAATTTTCTGTTTCTGGTCTTACTTACCTATTGCGAAACAAAGTCAGTGCTTACCGCATGGTGTTTATTTTTCTTTGTTTAAAGTTATACTCATTTTTCTAGTTGTTTAAATATGTTGTATTCGCCTACTTATTCACCTCAATAACGACTTTCACAATTACAGGCGTGATACTAAAAATGCTTTTTGTGCGGCCCACTAGACCCATCTAATTGCCGAAATTGGTTGGCCGAGTAATAAGGTTGAGTACCGTTGATTCGGAGGAAGGTGGGATTGAATTCTAAGAAAATTACAAGAGGGTGTCATCTATTATATTAGATACTAGATGGAGTGAATTTTTTTAATTATATGTCAAATGGGTTGTTTTTTGGCCCCTCGGGAATTTATCCCAAGTGCCAATAATAGTAATCCTGGGCAATTGGTTACTATGTGAGGTGAACCCCTCTGACATGGGTAAACGCGCTAAATATTTATTTCGTACAAAGATTTTAAATCATTTGTAAAATTTTGCGGTCTAGCGATTCTAATTTAACTAGACGTTGGTGCGCCTGTATTTAGGCAACAAATTGCGCATAAAAGAATGAAAGCTGCGTATGAGCTAGGCGAGTCCAGTCGATAGAATGGCACGTAAAGCTGGATACACACACACTATCGCGATGCGCCATTTGTGAGCACATCGTACAAATATGACAAATTCAATAGCGTGTATCCACCTTTAGTCATCAAGTAGGTATGTACTACTATGAAATTAAAATTATATAAGCATTAAATAGGTAGAGAATAGAAAAGGTAGAGTTTACCATATAAACATTGAAGGAGACAATAAAAGAGTGTGTCTTCTGCTGGAATTATAAATTTTATTTATTTATAACGAGACTATAGTTTCGAGGGCTTTGCCTTTGATTAATTTTTGGTACATATCTGCACACAAATTAAGTAGCTTGAGAACCACAAAAAACTTTATATAAAGTTATTAGTAATATTATATTTTAAAGTACTTTACCCTAGAATAAGATAGAACTTTTTTTAATTCTTTAAAATTCATTCATTTGACCATGTAAACATGATGTAATGAAATAAGGTTATTCCTCTACTCTTGAATAAGAATCGATCGTTATTTTTGATTTTAAGTCAACATGGACTTAAAATAGGCAGTGATATCTAATTAGCTGATTACTAATAAAGGAATAAACATATTAATATTTCAAATAACTTTGGATAATGTCTAGCAACGATCCGTTGCAGTTTATTTTTTTAAATTTGAGATAAGTCCCCTTCCCCCCGAAAAAAGGTAATTCGCCCCCCCCCCCCCCCCTCTCTCTCTTCGAATTTTCACATTGCTAGTCAATCAGAACCCTTTTTTGGAAAGGCAAATTATTAAGAGCCCAACTGTTTCCCAAAAACATTGCCCTTTGAAAGTTAAATAAAACGTAAAAGATTTTGTGATGCATTTGTAAGTTGAAAGCGGAGTTTAACCACAAAGGGTTATTATTTTCGTGAATTTGTGTTAAAACGATTGATATAAACTTTAAAAAATATTTCTACCCCTAGCTAAAAATTGCAAGGTTTTGATGAATTTGGTAATTATTGTTCAAATTTGATATAAGCCCCCCCCCCCCCCCCCTCCCGACTAGAAGTGGATATAAGAGTATCTTTTAGAGTTATAGAAGTACATTTAGATGACGTAGAATAGGTCTATTAGACGTCTTCTATACCTTCAGAAAGGTGGGGAAAGATTTCTTTAAGATGGTCAGAAGATTTCAGAAGCGTTATATCGGTGGAAGAACTATGAGATAACCTACCTACTCCATTATCCTTGGTCTAGCCCTCTAGACCGATCGAGTCTTCATCAAATCATTAATTAAGTTTAACAACTGGAAACATATTTTTCTTCAAATTTAATTTAAACATTCCATACTTAAGGTAAATTAATTTCACTAAATTAATTATATACAATTTATTTTTTTCCAAAACAATTTAGAGCAAAACAATAATTGCTAAATAACATCTACTGAAACAACGGGCAGTTAAAATGTTAAAAAAAGACAAAAACATAGAGGAGGAGGTGATGTACATTCCATTTGTTAATCAGAGTAAATTACAATAATTCTTTAAAAACAAACGCCCATTCTAAATGGAGTAAATGAACACATTCCACGTTTTTTCTTTATACAGAATTCAATATTCTTTTTATTAAAATTCTTCCAGAACTTAAGTGACTTGATTTAAATTTTTCGTTAAATTGAAGGGTTGGTTTTGTCACAAATATAGTTATTGAAATTATTGTTTTATTATATTTGTGACAAAACCAACCCTTCAATTTAACGAAAAATATTCTTTTTGTAACTCTAATATATTTTATCTTTTTATTAACATATATCATGATTAAGTATCTAGTTATATTAAAAAGTTATTGTCCCCCTCCCCTCTCCTCCAAAAAAAGAGGAGAGTAAATGTGTGTTCTTTCTCTTTGCCTATATGGTCAACTGTGGAATTTTTAAATTAAATCTGGAATTCATTTATTCAGTTTTTTTTCCTGAAATAGGGATTCAAATTGAGAAAGAAGAACGAGTAGTGTGGGGAATGAAGTCAAGCTTCAATTTGAATCCACCCGAAAATTAATTAAATGATGAAATTAAAATTAAAGCTGGCAGTCGGAAATGACCTTACTGGGTGTAAATTCCAAGTCTCCCCACTTGAATCTTTTCACATTGTATTTGTATAAGTATGAATTAACTGCCTTATTATGGGTATTGTCTTAGAATGGTAATCTTTTTTTATTTTAATTAGATATTTTTATTTAACTTTGTTTCTCATCATCTTCATTGAGTACACAGTCCTAAGACTGGTTTGACACAAGCAGGCTGGCCAGATTACAGAAATAATATTTCCTGTCGGTCCACGCACCTATTTTTTTTATTTTTGTTAATTAAAACAAACAAGCAAGCTTGCTACAGTTGCGACCACATCGTCGCTTCCCAGCAGGTGAGATCGTGGTCAAACACTTGCGTGGTGTAATGTAAAAAAAACAAGAAGTAAGAATTTTTTTTTATGAAAATAAAACATAACTGAGAATCAAACATATTTATTAGACAATTTAAAAATATGTAAAAGTGAGACGTCTGACTTTGTTTTGCAGAGCTAAGTGCATCAAAATTGATCCCGACTGATGTTGTCGCTATTTTCTGTATGAACATCAGTAATTCACGTTGCCACTTCCGATTTGATGTGCTTCATACAAAGCTAGTGAACAAATATATACTAGAAAGATATTCGGCTACTTGATCAGGCCTCCCAGTTGGTCTTTTGCTAGGCTCCTCTAATCCTCATTCATTCCACCGACCCCTATCCTTCCCCCTAGATCCACCTCCGGTCATCATTCACCCCGCCAACCCTATACATGTCCTCTGGACTCTCTCTTCTTCCCCCAACTCTCATTCTCTCCTAACCCCACGAATCTGGGTGGAGGATTACAATTTGTAGACCTCCATCCATTAGAAAATACATATTTCAATAGAAAAAAAGTTTCACTTTTGTCGGGCATGGATTCCACGCACACATTTTTTTATTTAATTCTAAATCCAAATAAAAATCGACCTTTTTATCAGAATTTTAAATTAAAAATAATATTAATATACTATATATCTTTCAACTCGCTCGGTGCTCTAGGTACTATACAAGAATTGCTCGTTTAATATAATAAGAATGGCTTTTAAAACCAAACCTTCATTAAATATACCTTGATATAGAATCTATTTTAAATGTGGGTAGAGTTACATTCAGAATATTCGATCAACCCCCAACTCTGTAGAACGAATGACGAGGGACATGGATTCACAAATTCTTCTTTAGTTAAATCATATATCAGATATTTTGAAAAGGATATGAACTCGCTTTTTTTAATGACTCTCTTAATAAAAGAGTTCTTTTATAAAAATTAAATTTCCGTTTTTCTTTTTTCCCGTTATGACATATTTTAACAGGATGAGGGCTCTAATTCCAAGTTAAAATATTAATTATATCTATTCCCGTTTTTTTTTTTGCTAATGTCCAAATTCTATTTTCAGTTGCAAGTAATGGATATTCGATCACTCCTCCCATGGCGGATCAATATGCAGTTTTTGTTTCTATTTATGAAAAACCTAATATAGTCCAAGAGCTGGTGACACATTTTTGACTAGGGATTTGACCCAACTAGAAATAATGCGCAATAGTACCGTCTATGATAGTTGTACAGGAAATAGCATGATGCTTTTTTTTCATGTTGTAAAAATACACTTTGAGTGGTCTGGTTCCACGTCCCACCACTCAAATGATCTGGGGTGAATATATTATGTTTATAATTGACTATAAATTATAATTTTTATAATTTCATTGTGGGTCAAAAATATTTTTTACCGCACTCACACCATGCGCAGTACCTGGTTCACCTGCTACAGCCAGCCAGACTGGCCATTCCTTGTACAACTATCATAGACGGTACTATTACGCATTATTTCTAGTTGGGTCAAATCCGTAGTCAAAAATGTGTCACCAGCTCTTGGACTAATATGGATATAGATTATCGCTTTTCATGAAAAAGATAAAAAAATAAATATTTTTATTGATTTAATTTACTGTTAGAATTTTAGCATTCTTGAAATTTCGAGAGTTTCTAATCACAAAAAAATAAAATATAACTTTGTATTTTTTTTTACACTATACAGTTTCGATCACCACTGGTGGATCATCTTCAGTCGTATTAGTTTCTGGAGATGGTCAATGTAAACATTTTATTTTTTCATTCGTTTTCATAGGTACCTATTTATATAAGAATTAATATCTATGTATGAATGTTATATCTATGAGAATGAATGGAAAATGAGATGTATATATAGACACTCTCCAGACATTAATACGACATTTACTACTGAGAATGGTACGTCTACCAGTGGTTACCAAAACTGTAGAGCGAATAAAGAACAATAAATCCTCATCAGAACATCAATGTTATATTCCGGCAATAATAATAATAAGTGCGTTGATTTAAAATTCTGATTTTAATTATCTGATAACTGTTAATCTGTTTAAGAAATAAAACATTAAAATAAAAATGATAAAGGTAACTTTTTATAAACTTTATTACTTTGTATAATTTTAAAAAAGAATGTATTTGAAACAAACATAAAAAAGATAGTACTTTCATATAATCCTTAGTTATAACAAAAAAGAAGTACCTTACCTATATACATAATTTTATAATATTAATCTGTTATTCTTTATTAGCACTATTTAATGGGCATCTTTATGGATGTGTTTATAAATAACTTTTTTTTTTTGGGGGGGGGGCTGGTCTAGTGGTTAGCGTCACCACCTGCTATCCAAGCGGACCCGGGTTCGAGTCCGGATCGAGGCGTTCGGCTGACGGCTGATCCCCTGCCTTAGAGACAAATTTTAATAAAAAAATAGCTTTTATCGTAAATAGACTTATGGCTTGAAAGGCCGAAAAGTCAAAAAAAAACTTTTTTTATTTTATGCCGCCCTCTGTAGAATGCCGCCCGGGTGCCAAGCACCCTTTTGCACCCCCGGCACGGGCCGGGCCTGAATGTGAAGTATATATAAGTTTTTTTAAGCTTCGGAATTTTAAACTTAAGATATCTATAGCTAGAAGAAGTACCCCATTATTTTGGTTCAAATTATAGAACAGGAAGTACCTATTTAGTCTGAAAGTTTTTTTTGGCTTTTTTCCGGTTTTCTCAAAACAGTTTAGGATAAACCCAAAATGAAATAAATTTAAATAAGAAAATTGGTATGGTGATATCAAATAAGAGAGATACTAATGTGAAAGTCGTGTGGTACACACACAAGTTCATTTTTTTATTACTATCTATTTCTTTTTCACAACTCAGTATTAGAGTTAGAGAAACGAGCCTCAGCAAATCATTCTTTTTTTACATTTTTATCTGAATTTTAGTGAAGATCAAATGAATACCCTCTCTCGTATCGTTTTGGTCCAAGGGCAAAAGGCAAAAGGTCAATCCTAGAATAATAGCAATTTATACATTAGATTAATCTCTAATAGTCTGAAACAGGTCTGAACTTGTATTTAGCATGCCTTGAATCCAAAGGAAGCTAGATGATTCATTTTTCGATCATATTTTAATGAAAAATCACTCACCCGCAAATTTATTAAATAATACAATAAGTCGGAACTTTTCAATAATCGGTTTGTTAGAGACGCCTTAGTAATAAATAATAAACTTAAATAAATATTGTTCATTTATATTATATCCTATATTATGATATCGCCTTAAAATCCTTATAAAACCATTAAAAAAATTATGTTTTCTGCATTTTGAACTAGAAAGTCTAAAGCTAGAAAGCGTGAAATCTAATCATTTTTCCGAATTGAAAATAGAAACATTTTATCATAAGAACAGACTTTCTACGACTTTTTGTTCTTAAGATATCGCGAGTATTTGCATCCAGACACAGAGAGACAAAAAATAATGGTTGAAAATGATTTTTCTGCACATTCCATACATTTTTCAATACAATGAGCAAAAAAAAAAATTGAAAATTTTTGCGTGAATTCAATCCTAGGCTCCTGGTCGTAGCGAGTAATTAATTGCAGTGTGAAGGATTAAAGAACTTTAAAAATGGTCCGTTGTTGGCTTGTAAGCGAAAACATTTGTAAAAATACTCATAAAATCGAAGAAATAGTATATAGTGTTAAAATTATATTCTATTAAAGAATTAAAATAATATAAAGAATTGTTTACAATGAATAATAGATAATAATAGACTAAGTGAATGAAAGTGATAATTACCTTGTAAAAGAGACCACGTGGGAACCCGACCGTTCGCACTCCCTTAACGATAAAGACTGAGCCAAGCAAGCAAGCGCTGCCCGGCCGCTTATCAGTTTTCAAGAATTGTTTTTCATTTGATTTGCAAATTAAATTGTATTTTATCATAAGAAATTAGAAAAATGACTCCATTTGTACTCGCATTTCTGTATAGGAAATATTGAATAATATTTAAGGTATGTTGACTTTTCTCTTAGTGGTAAAATGTGTAATTATGACTAATAAATAAAAAAAAATCGAAAAATCAAGTATTTGAAAATATGAGAACATCTTTTTAATATATTTTTTTTAATTTTCGTAAAAAAATGATCGAAACTTTGTAAATAAACGATTGAAGTTTTTTTTTATTGATCGAAACCCCGATATATCTTCGAAATTATTACTCGGATAATCATGGAAGCAATTCACTCAATTTGGCCCCTGTTTGTGTTTTTATGGGCAAGTTCTGACTCAGATGCCCATGATAACGCAAGAAAATTCGTAGAAAGTCTATTCTGGTGCCAAAATATTTCTATTTCCAATTCAAAGAGTTGAATAGATTATGGCTTTTCTAACTTCAAAACTTATTATTTTTTTTTTTTTGTTACTTTATCCATAGCGAAGTATGGGTCTAAGTTTTGTAATCGGTCTTGTGCGCGACTTCAAAGGGTCATCAGGTATAGACTACGGAACTGGTGGTCCCAACAAAGTCACACATTGTAGTATTCAATCAGGTTGAATTTTAGAACCTGGTAGTTGTGCCAAAAATTACAAGAGGTCTCGTCCAGAGCCCAAAAATTGGCAAAAGTTTTTTCATTTAGTCCTTGTGGATGTAGCTATGTATCAGTGTAGGGGGGGAGTGATTTTTCAACAATGGGATGTTGTCCCAAAAATAGCTTATCATTTTTTTTAAATTGTATTTTATGCCTTGCTCTTTTTGGTAAATTTCATTGATAACATAGAATAGCAACGAAATCTCGGGAACAAACCACAAAGTGCTTAATTGATTGGAAACCAGTGCTTTGTCCAGATGTCAAGTCTGTTGAAATTACGATATGAAATGAAATTAATTTGAATTGGAGACATTCACATTTGGAACACGTGTGGCTAGGTACTCATTACCCTAATCGCAGTGAACCCGAATCCCTTCTCTAATTTAAATAGAACAACCACACCCATACAATCTTCAAATCATAACTAAAGCGATATTTGCCTTGTATTATATAAAATCTAGCATTTTATGCAAATGATAATTAAAACAATTTGACCTTAGCATTTTGCTACTTTATAACCTTTAGGTTAGGAAGTCTAATGACCCACAGAAAAGAGCCCTTCTCTCCACTCCCTTTTACCAAATCTAATCTACTTAACTTTCAACTGTTACTTGTTTGTAAACCAAGAATTTCGCATTTCCTCTCTTTCCTTTTGTTATTCGTCTAACCAGCAGCTTCTCATTTATATATTTGATTTACTCCCTTCAGCTCATTCAGTTTCCTAAAACAAATATCTATAATCTACACTTTCACAAATTGTGAACACTACTATATACATCCGTGTACTTGCATACACAATATTTGTTTAAAGTTATAAATTATAAGACAATATGTGGTCACAGATTTGAAACAGAGAAGTGATTCATTAAATATTTAATTTTATGTTATATAAAATCACTAAAACATAATTTTGTTGAAAGATTTTAGTTATTTAGATTAAATTAAAAATTAAATCTAGACAATTGTTCCTCGACCATGATAGGAAAATTAGGTTTTAATATGGAGGTGGGCGCGAAATTTCTATTGATTGTCTTATACCAAGAATAGAATCCATTGGAACAAATGCAAATGATCGGCCATCCTCTAACAAATGATCATTTTGCCTCGAAGATAACTTTTTTGAACTGACTTCGCGATTTGATAAATGTAATTTAATCACATTTCAGACGTGAGGAAAGTCATTTTTGAAAGTTTTTTTTAAGAAGGCATCCGCGCATTGCCTAGCAATCCATGACTTAAAAATCCTTTTTTCCTTAACTAATTGTAAAACGTTTCTAGATTCTTTTGTAATGCCTCGTTATAGACATTAGTCAATTCAGAGACGTTCCTACAATTGATACTGGGATCATGGGTAGACAGCAAAAAAATCGGGCATGTCATTTCAAGTAGCTGCCAGATTTTTCTAGGAGAGGGGCGATCTGTGAGGGATTTTGGTAAGTCGGCGGAAGATTTTGCTTTGATCATTTGTGATCCGAATTTCCTAATATGATAAAGGTAGGAGGTTATGAAAAGATCCAGAAAGAAAGATTTTTCATTAGGTTTGTTCGGAACATCTTGAGGGACAATTACTTATTTGTGTGATGCCGCAGGCATACGAAAAGACTTCCGCTGAGTAATCTTCAGGAGAATCCTTATTGGAAAAGTTAAGCCAGTTATTATTGTGAACAGTAAAGACGCCTAGGAAAGAGATTTTTAAAAGAGGAATTTCTTTAGAAGATTCCTATGGGCATTCATCAAGAAGGTTATTAAAGAATTTTTGGTAGTTGGAATCTTAGGGCCCGGACTCAGGTGGAGAGCGCGCAGCGGGAGAGTAGCGGTGAGCGTTTGTATGCTGGCCTCAGTAGAACGCTCAGTGTCCACTGAGGACACTTTAATAGAAGCGCTTGTGTTTGTAATACACGCGGCCCATTCGGCACCGCTGCCCGCTCAACATGAACGGTCACTGAGTCTACAGCCTTAGGCTGGATTATAAAGAAAATCTAAATGAGTAGCCTTAAGCGATTTTAATCACTAAAACGTCGATTTCTTTTTAGATTTGAATTGGCTATTTGCCTACTGGGAATGTCCTTTCTACTATAACAACAAACCCCCTTTATAGGGTTCTATCTAAAAAATAAAACGGGATATTTTAATGAAAGTAGAATATGTATAATGTCTGTCTGTCAGATAACTAAGATACACACTTGAAATTTACAAGTTATTTTTGGAACTTTTATTTTGAAAGTAAGTCCAATTTTGAAAAAATGAATTAATGCCAGTTTTAGTTAGACATACATAGATGTCTTTTCATATTTATAATATTCAGTCAATGGAATACAATATTCACATGAATTTGTCAAAATAAAATAATATAAATATCTCGAAATAACAAACAAATGTAATTAACAGCACTTTCAAAATAAACGGTCCATTTATTAATTTTCCCCGAAATCAAATTCAATTTTAATAAAATGATTATTTTGATGTTGCATTTTTTTGTGGTGTCAAATTTCTTTTTATAACATGGGTTGTGAGATATGCCTGTAAAAATCTTTAAGCAGAATTAGCATACATTTTTTAACCATTTATATGGATTTAAAGTGACGATGTTAGAGACCCCCAAATTGGTAATTTTTAGCTGATATTTGTATCAGCTCCATTTCAATCAAGTTCTTGAATTAAAATTGTTGGTTCTACTTACTTTATGGGTTTGAGAAATGTTTCTTTTTTTCAGTAGTCTAGATATGTTACTAAGAACTTTATTAATTCCATTATTTTCAAAATTAAATAAATTTCTTTTTGTTTTTAGTCATAGTGAGTATATTCTATAACAGGAGTGTCCAACCTTTTGGCTTACAAGGACCACATTTGAAGAAAAAAATTGTCTCGGACCGCGGATAAAATATTATAATTCTATTGATATTTGTTATTCAAAAAAGATAGTTTAATAATGTAGAAATAAGAACATTATTATTTTTTTAGCTCATAGTGAGCTTCTATTTTACTTTTCGTAAATTTTATACTTGAAAATAGCTTCTCGTATATGTAAATGCATACCTACATATCTACAGAAAGTGATTTTATGTATTAGTATTTCCATACATTTTTTCATGGATAGATAATTAATATAAAATTCTAATAAAGAGACAATATTCAATTTTTTTTCAGATCGGTGTCTAATTATTGTTGTTCTAGAACATTCAATCAGAAAGTTTGAAAGTAGAAATTTATTTCTAATGAAAATGGAGTAGAAAATAGACCAAAATGATGATTATACTTGAAATCTAGTTCCAGATTCAAAATTTAAAATTAGCACTTTTATTCTTTGAAAACTTCACAGTAGATTTTCAGATTTCTTATTTTAGAGAAAAAAAAATATCAGGCCAAATTGTTGTGTGTTTTCCAGTATCTACATATAAATCTCAATGTTTTAAGGAATTTTATGACTTTATATTGGGCCACGGGTTGGACAGCCCTGGTTTAAATCGAATGGGATCAAAGAAGGATATGAGGAATGATAATTTATTTTTTAAAATGGTCACGGATTTAAAAATCTCTAACTATCCATCATCTATTGACATGTAAGAACGTTCAAAGATCTAAAAAGAAAAGTCCTGACAAGTTTAAGCCCAGGAGAGAAATTATCAATTAATTGTGATTGTTCTAGAAAATCCCAATTCCTTGTACTAGAATGATAACTATAGACTTGGTTAGTGTCGTAGCATATAAATTAGTGAAATAATAAATATTTTAGAAAAGTAAAATATAAGAAGAAAATTTTTTAAATATTCGAAACTTAATTATTATTTTTTTTTTATCTTATATAGTTGAGCTTATACCGTAATTTTGCTTTTAGTGAATTTTATTCTTGAAAAAAGCTTCACGTATTGTACAAATGCATATTCATTTTTCGAAAAAGGGAATAAATATATCTCTAGATATAAATCTCAATGGTTTAAGGAAGTTTATGATTTTATGTTGGGTCAGCAGTGCTGGGCATGCGGCCCGCGGGCCACGAGTTGGACAGCCCTGGTCTATAATTTAAAATCTTCTTTTTATGTATCAATGAAAATGAAGAGAATTTCTAGAAGAAATGTTTATATACCTATACCTGAGTTTAAACATATTTATTTTAAATGAATATCCGTTTTGTAGCTCTTGTGGTTATGATTGTAGTTGTCAATTTTTTTTTTACTGTTTTGATAACGTCCATGATGAGTGATTCTCTGTAACGCAGAGGCTGTCACATAAAATAAAACAACGTCAAACTCTCTCTTATTTCCATGAAATTAATGTAAAAACAAACTTGATTTTTATTTAATCGAGTAGGTATATAATGTCACTAACAAATGTTGAAAAAGGAAATTTTAATTTTAATATTCAATATCTTGGAAAAATTAAACAAAATCACTTTTTGATAATTTTCGGCTTAACCTTCGCTAATGATTTTATCAGTCGAAGGACCTTAAAATCTCCAATTTCATAATTAAACACTTAACAACTTTCAATTTCGATCACATAAGATTCTAGCTACGATTTGCTCCGAGAAAATGCAAGTTGTTGGATTTAAGCCCGTTCAATGACGATTAATCTCACTCAACCAGGTGTTTTTAAAGCACATTTCAGCCGATGAACAGTAGTTATAAACTTCTACAGATTGATATAAATTGAATTATTATATTAATATTAATTTTTAATTATTACTATTTTTTGTTAAATAAAACAAGAAAATTAGCTCAAATCAGAGAATAAAGAAAAATTTTTAGAGCAAAAAGACCAGCCAGAGTTCGAATCTGTGACCTCACGTAACCTCCGCGAAGCTCTAGCCAACTGAGTTACTAGTCCCGAATTCAAACCAATGTCTTTAAGAAGATGTAATTTCATTACTTTTTAATATTTTATTTATTTATTTTCGAGACTATAAATTCTACTATTATTCTCTAAGTTGTTTTATAATTATTTTTATAGTAATATTTATTGGACTTTATTTTAATGAAAACACCCATACAACATAACTACTGGTTAACAGAAACCAGGCAGTGTTTTATTACACCCCGAGAAATACGATATTAATCCGGGTCCCGCCCTACAAACCCAGTACTCTTTCGGCAGCCCTAATTATAACATAGTATGTTTACAATTCTGTAATTTTAATTTCATTCCAATTTTGATATAGTGTGATAATTTATAGGCAACAGTCCAGTATATCCATTTTGCTGCAGAGTGAAAATGAATTACCTGGGTTCGAACTATTAATTCATAACTATCAGAGATAGGCATGAAAAGTAAAAAATAAAATAATTTAGTAGAAAAATAAATTTTTACATTAATAAAATAGTCATGAAGAAGCTCTATTTCATAGAAAAACAAAATTTCTTCTTCTGAATCTGGGATGTTATGGATAATTTTTATTACATATTAGAAAGGTAGTATTCACTCCCTCGAGGCTTCAATCCAAGTACCAAAAAGCAATCTGGGACAATAGCTGTAATTCGACGAATCGAATTCAGTAGAAGACACTCTCGGGATTTTCCTATGAAATTCATTAACTAAATCTGCATTTTAGAATCTATCTCTATTTGGCTACAGTCAACTCATTCTCTTGTCCCACTGTTTGCAATTCAGAGTCGAGCTATCAGATTAATAGACGATCCGACCCTTACAGCTCCCATCGAAGAAGCATTTCCCCGCTTTCCCTATTTTATAGATACTATCACCACATGTGCTCTGATGAGTTGCAATCAATAATCGGTTGAGAGGCTAGATTACTAGCTTACTGAACAGAATACCCTGGTTCAAGCTCGACTCCCTGCAAATATTTGATTGATGCAGATGCCCAACTACACCAATTTACACACACTCTTATACACAATTAAACACATATATACACAATGCACATAATTAAAATAATATTATCTCATAATACTTGACTAAATGGGTTTTCTTCTCGATGTCGAAATAAAAGTGTACACCCCCCTGATATGATTATGAAATTGAATTAAGAAATAGATAAATTATCATACAACGATACAACAGAAAGAGGATGCACAATAGAGAATGTTCTTGGCCCACTACCTCCCTCAAGACACTCATAGAAGTTTCACTTCAAAAAATTGTAGGCATTAGCAATAAAACTAACGAAACTATTGTTCTTTAAGAAGTTTTAAGAATATAACTAGATTTCAAAATGTTTTTGAGAGAAATAGACATTTAAAATTTACATTGAAGAGTTGATCAGCGTTATTCATGTATCTACCCATATTAAGCTCTTTGAAGCCACATTGAATTTTTTTTCTTTTCTTTTTATGACCATATAGAAGGTTGTCTAGATCTATTTGTTGGGGATATAATAGGAAAAAAGGGAGAATTGAGTCAAGTGTATGTGTGTGTGTGTGTGTGTGTCATCGGTAAGTGAGCAATAGAGAAGAAAGAGACAGAAGAACAAATTCAAGTGAAAGCCTGTGGGTCCAGTGAATGTTTGCACGCAGGTTAAGACTGCCATGAATAAAACATTCCACTCTCCCTCAATTCGAATAGACCGGGCGGGGGTGAATGCATAACAAATGCAGCACCAATAGTAGTCAGCACGACTATTCAACTGACTGCACGCAGTGCTTTTGTCTCGAAACACCTTCTTTTCTTTACCAGTGCATTCCACATAATCTAATTATCATACAGTTTTTTATGTACATCTTTTTATCTTCATAGAGATCTATCAATAAATGAAATTAGTCACAATGATAATTACTAAACTAGTTAATGATATTATATGGGCATCTTTTGTCTATATAGACAATGGCTTATTGGTTGCTTGCATTATGTCATTAGCATACCCATCTATATACTAACACTACCAGATGATAGCTAATTAGGCTGTCCCAATTAAGCCGTTACAAGCAATACAATATCTTCTTTAATCCAAAAATAGTGATATTAGCTGATTTCTACTTGACAAAACAAACCGTTAAAATTATTCCAAAAAATATGATTTGTAGTCTGTAAAAATACTTCGAAATATATTTGTTTTTTTACTGTGAGAAATGACGTCAATAATTTAACTAAACTATATTCAAATTCAACTGTTTGATAGTATGATGCAACGAAAAATTTCAAAATTTGATTCTTTTGCGGGGAATGAAGATGACATCATACAATTTTAAACAAATTCACAGATAATCTACTAGCAAAAATTCTGATATAGAGCTAATTGATAGAATAACTTTTGTAGAATTTCACTTTTTTTACACTCCATCCTATAAATACTTATGATAACATTCGGGGCCGTCACACGAATCTGTCACATTTTCATTGAGCCCCCGTGTATTGTTACGTCAAACTATCAGGTTTATTTTACCAAAGTTTTCAGGTTGGAATAATAATAACATAAAATCTAAAAAATACGAGTATATTTGAAAAAATTTTAATTTAACTTTTGTGATATCACAATTTTTAAGATCCCAGATCCCCCTGTAACATTTTGTCCCAAATCTGTGATGCCCCTCTTCTCTTACTGTGTGACGTAATTTATGGACGGCCCATTCTTTAAAGTATGTATTTGTCTGAGAGGCAATGCGAATGGATTGAAGCTTCTACAAATCTCCTCAATCATTTCTTTAATTGTTAATCAGAACTATACACAGGTTCACAAAGAGAAACAAAGAGCTTGATGCAAATAAACATACACACATATATATCGAGATGATATATCTGTATATATATTATTTATTTGTTTGAGACTATAGTTTCAAGAGACTTCTAAAGCTGACCACCAGTAACGAAGGAACACAAAAATTTTCAATATCCATACGATATTGACTCCATGAAAAACATTTATAATTAAAAAAAGACTGATGATGAAGACCAAGTCTTCGAAACTATAGTCTCAAACAAATAAATAATATATATACAAATATATCATCTCAATATATATGTGTGTATGTTTATTTGCATCAAGCAGAGGACAACCTCTTTGTTTCTCTTTGTGAATCAACAACTCTGCTACTCTCAGCAAAACAAAAACTTTTCAATTATACACAGGTTATTAATTCTCTCGTGTTTCTGTCTGTATATGTATAGTATGAGTTAGTGAAATTGGAAACATGTCATTGATTTTAAAATACTTTATGATATAATATATATATATATTATTTATTTATTGGGTCTTATGTTTGAAAGTTTGCGTTTTCATTTTGTTGAGATATTTCTCAAACCTAACAAAATTCATTTTGAAATTCTTTAGAGATATGTCAAGAAAGTTTTAAGCTGAATTCCGTAAAACTTTACAAGAATAAAATATAAAGTCCTGCCTTGGTGTCATGTAATGACTAAAGAGATTCATCTATTTTAACATATATATTAATAAGAGAAATCTTTGATTTAGTACATTTGACATAACTTTCACTTACCTAATAACAAATAACAAATAATATTATCTTTAAAAGTAATGTTAAAAAAAGTGAAACTGAAAATGGGTTAGATTTTGCAACGTAATAATAAATGGATTTGTAAATTAAAATGAGTTTCAAACCAACGTTGCAATTTTACTCACTCTTATTATTTAAAAATGTTTCACCAATAGAACCGACAGCTAACTCTCTTTAAAAATTATTTATTTAATAGTTTATATAAATGACGAAGAAAGGTATGTGATCTTTACATCGACCCAGTGACATTAGTAATGATGGTCTATATCCCTTTGCCAAATGAAGAGCCAAAATTTCTGCAATTCTCTTTTGTTGGAGATGATACACAACAAGTCAAACAGCGTTGTAAAAAAATTTTAAGAAAAAAATAAAAACCGACTTCAAAAATTAGTGCAACAAATATAAAAATACACTAAAAGGTATAAAATAATTATTATCTTATTTAGTTACAACTAAACGACGAAATATTAACACGAAATTACTTTTTAAAGTCGGTGCCAAACAAACTATATCTATAAGCGAGCGTACCCGCCAAACGTACTAAGTAAGATCCGTCGAGTGCGATTCATAAAAGGTATATGTTTGGCACCAACTTCAAAAAGTAATTTCGTGTTAATATTTCGTCGTTTAGTTGTAACTAAATAAGATAATAATTATTTTATACCTTTTAGTGTATTTTTATATTTGTTGCACTTAATTTTTTGAAGTCGGTTTTTATTTTTTTCTTAAAAATTTTTATTTTTCTCTTTTTAGTGATGTTATTAATAGTGATTATATCATCAGAACTTGACCAAATTAATATGACACCATCCCTAAGACACCCCTTTCGGATAAAAAAAGAACCATCGAAATCGGTTCATAAACAAAGAGGTTAGGTCTAAACAAACCTAAACAAACCTAATAAAAAGGTCTAATACCTATGAAAAAATCGAAAAAAAAATGGGACCAATCGGAAGCTAGACTGACCCAATGCAAAAAAATTTTCAAAATCGGTTGACAATTGGCGGAGATATGAGGTAACATAGGCACAAAAAAAAAAAAAAAAAAAAAAAAATTCAATCGAATAGAGAACCTCCTCCTTTTTGAAGTCGGTTAAAAATGTGCCGCAGACACTAGACAAGACATAGTACTTCATTTGTAAAACATGCTGAATCATCATAACTCCTACATAGTCCTTTGCAGATTTTATATTCCCAATTGAAATTAAATGTTTTATTTATTTTTACACGTTTTCCATGTATGTTTAATTTTTCACCTTTTCAACATTTTCTCAGGGATGATTCATTCAGTTTTTTAAATAATAGTCATTTTGTAACAGTCATTTTAAATAACTTTTAAGGAGTTAGGTGTTGGTTCTAGGTGAAATATTTTAATATAATAATAAAACTTGAGCAAGATGCGAGGTAGGTTTCACAAAAAAAGAAATAAAACAAAATTGAGTTTTGAATTCGATATATTTTGGGGGTGAGCCCATCATCAGGAGTTTATTTCTTTTTTTGTTAAACCTACCTCGCATCTTGCTCAAGTTTTATTATTATATTAAGGTCATTTTTAACCGACTTCAAAAAAGGAGAAGGTTCTCTATTCGATTGATTTTTTTTTTTTTTTTTTTTTTTTTTTTTTTTTTGTGCCTATGTTACCTCATATCTCCGCCAATTGTCAACCGATTTTGAAAATTTTTTTTGCATTGGGTCCAGTCTAGCTTCCGATTGGTCCCATTTTTTTTTCGATTTTTTTTCATAGGTATTAGACCTTTTTTATTAGGTTTGTTTAGGTTTGTTTAGACCTAACCTCTTTGTTTATGAACCGATTTCGATGGTTCTTTTTTTATCCGAAAGGGGTGTCTTAGGGATGATGTCATATTAATTTGGTCAAGTTCTGATGATATAATCACTATTAATAACATCACTAAAAAGAGAAAAATAAAAAAATTTTTTAAGAAAAAAATAAACCGACTTCAAAAAATTAGTGCAACAAATATAAAAATACACTAAAAGGTATAAAATAATTATTATCTTATTTAGTTACAACTAAACGACGAAATATTAACACGAAATTACTTTTGAAGTTGGTGCCAAACATATACCTTTTATGAATCGCACTCGACGGATCTTACTTAGTACGTTTGGCGGGTTCGCTCGATTATAGGTATAGTTTGTTTGGCACCGACTTTAAAAAGTAATTTCGTGTTAATATTTCGTCGTTTAGTTGTAACTAAATAAGATAATAATTATTTTATACCTTTTAGTGTATTTTTATATTTGTTGCACTTAATTTTTTGAAGTCGGTTTTTATTTTTTTCTTAAAAATTTTTATAAAGAATGTTTTTAAGTAGAGCGAGGGGAGAAGCCGTGTACTTTATCAATTTACAGTATTCAAAAAAACATTTTTCCTCTACAGGTAATAAATTTTGAATCGTTTAACTAATTTACCTTTATTTTAATTATTTGAATTTTCATTATAACAAACAAATTGACAGATGTCCAGGTAGAATTTATCTCTATTTTAAGCTTGAAGAGTTTTAAATATTTGTGTAGTTAGTGGAAAAGAGACTTTATGGGAGATAGAAGACGTGTCACTCTCGATTGGTTAGCTTGTCATTTTGAATCTCGTATCGATTAGAGTAAAATCTAATCATCTCAGAAGGGGGATCATAGAATTTGTTTCCCATAGTAAAAAGTAAATTATAAGCCGATTGAATTATTTCGCGATAGACACATAAAAAAAGGACACATACAAAATTGACTTTACATGCTATTTTTTCTAAACCCGTGATAAGAAGAAAAAAGAAGAAGTAAATTTAATGTTAATAAAAATAAATAAAATCTGCAAACTACGTATGAATTTTATCTAGTTTGTTGTAATTTGTGTTAAGCAGAATTTGTTCCAGAAAACTAGCAAAACATGTTAAAAACAAATATTATATGAATGAATATATTTTTAAGCCTCAATTTGGCTTTTAGACGTTTACTTGGTATTTTGGTTTTAATAAATACTAGTATTTATTTAGTATAAGACTTTTGACTGCGAGAGGTACAATGAAATTTCCCGTTGCAAGTCAATTTCTATTCCTAAAATGAGAGCTAATTTCGATGTCGGACGTGGGGTCAACAAGGGTTTTTTAACTCTTAGTTATTTTAAAATTTGACTAGTTTGAAAATAGAAAAATATAGAGTAGTGAATAAATATTTTAACACCATTCAGTAGCATTAGTCCGAAAACTTTGATTGATCAGTTACCTGTATGTTGATAAAAACTTGAGAAATATAAGTATTGAATAACACTTAACTACTGACCGTGAAGCAAAAGGAATATTCGGTTAAACTCTCAGAATTTATTATTGTTCAAAAATTTAAGGATAAGAGTGCAAAATAACCTCCCCTTCATAAATTTCTCAACATATCTTACAATTTCTAGTGTAATTGAGGAATATTAATACCATAGTATTTTTCAGAGCCATTGGGTTAAGTTTATTTTTAAGTGATATTTCGATAACAAATTGACGTATTTAATCGCTGTTTATGATCAAAAAATATGTTTATTTATTTATTTAACAAAAAGTGAAGCTCTGATGTAGCATGCCTCATATGAGCAAAGAACAACATATTATTAAGGCTCAGGTTTGTCGAAAATTCAAAAAATTCAATTAAAAATTTATTCAAACATTTGTATAAAACACCCAAAAAATTAATAGGTTAGGTTGTAAATGCCCATCTCAACATTACATATCTAGGAAAAACTTTTCAAGAACTGAAAGCAACACAGCGATTCTTGACTAAGTGAAGTAGCGAGCCAACGCAACTCAAAGTGGCCAACTATAGTTTAAAAATACATATAATTTATAGGATACGGTGTTGTTCGGTTCAGTCAGATTATATTCAATTTGGTTCAGTTGGGATCAGTTCAGTTTAGCTGGGCTAACCGGGCTATGGCCAATGGACCCCACCAGAATTTGGTATGGTTCCGTTTGGTTATAATGGGCTCGGTTTGTTTAGATGGGTTAACTTCACTGTGTCTGGGGCCAAGAGACTATTTACTCCTGGACTATAAGCAATTGACCCAAACCGATTCAAATTTTTTCAAAAATAACCAAAACAGAACCGAAAAGATCGTAAATTAATTATAAAATTAAATTATATTAATGAATCTACCTTGATTTAGTAATAATAGAAATAAAATTCTTAATTATTAAAAAATATATAAACATGTTTGTTAATGATTAGCATTCAACATGTCTTGTCCTTGAAATATCGCTTAAAATCTTTTTTAATGCAATATGGGGGGGGGGGGGATATTAACCTGAAATATTGAAATTTTTTATTGATCCTCCGAAAGAAATAAAAAATCATGATGTCTACATAATCTCATCTAAAACAAAACTTTTCAGTCTGATAGTTTAAATAACCCTTCTATGAATTAGAAGAATTATTCTCTAAAATAGACAGAATTTGTATTAGATGAAGCAAGAGGTATCAGCCAAAATTGGATGCACAGGGTTCAATAAAACACCCTGATTAAAACATTTCGGCCTGCATTTATTTGGCCATCTTCAGCCTCCTCCTTCATCTAATACTGTTCCATCACAGCCACGAATTCTAACAACATCTAGACAGAATTTCTATTTTATAAGAAGTTTGAGACTCAATAAGTACAATTTCCTTATTAGTTATATTGACTTGAAAAAAATGTTCAATGAATATTTGATAAATGTGAAGTGCTGAATAATTCTAATAACTGGAAGATTCTGAAGTTTATATTTTATCGAATCAAACAGATGATGTATTCAAAAACTAAAATGGAGAAAGAAAAAAGGAAAATATCAATAAAGTATCTATTCAACTATTGTGTGAATAATTCATAATTGAAAGAATAAAGCAAGGTGAATATTCTTTTGTATTTTTGCTCATATATCCGATCGAGGTTTTTATTCTCAATAAATAAATAATAAATGAAAGGTGACATTCGATTTGAAACTCCAATCTCGACAACATTATTTCATAACCTACGTGTATTGATTTAGAACACGGGTTACTTAAATATGCCGCCCCGCGGACACAATCGTTCAAATATTTAATTAATAATAAATATGTATATTTTCCGGGTATGTACACGTATTGCTCTTAATGTGGATCATGTGGAACTTGTTTCCTGGGAGTTCTCAAATCCAATTGAATAAAGAAATAAAAAACAAAAAATGTTTTGAAAATGATATTGAGGATTGTTCAATTAAATTTTTTTTTATTTTTTTTTATTTTTTATTCATGGGTTTTTGAAGAAGGATGAATTATAAATTATTTGTGAATTGATTTGAAATTGATATAGAGGATTAGGCCCTTTTTTCTTTCTTTGGTCCCTGGCTGAATTGTTGCTCAGACAGGCTCGGAAGCTGGAAGATTAATCAATCTTGAAGGATGGATTCCCTCTCGGATTCGCCAGATTTCTTGAGTCTTTGATCTTGTGGCGTCTCTCGATAATGAAGCCAAGAAGAAATGTAATTGTTGATTATAATGATAATTCAGCTCAGAGTCAGCCCTTTGGTGTGTCTGCTTCTTAGTGAGGTCTATGGTGTGTCGCTCTCTCACTCGGAAGCGAAAATAAATAGATTTATTTAAAAATATATCGATATATATATATAATTTAGGTTTTGTCTGTACATTGCTCCAAATCACGCCAAATTTTGGTTGCACACGTTTCAAGCAAAGTTATGAACGAAAACACCCTCAACAAAATTCCTGGATGTCTGTCTGTATGTATGTATGTCTGTCTGTATCGTTCCACGAAAAGTTGCTCACTATTCACGTAAAAACGGCTGAAGGGATTATTATGAAATTTCATATTTACATCAGATGTCTTCTAACTTACGTTTTTAGCTATATAACGTTTTGATATTTTGACCCCAGAAGGGGGTTTGAGGGTGAGCACGAATGAAAATCATCAAATAACTCCTAAACTATTAACTCTACGGCAAATTTTATTATGATAGTTGTAGGGGATGTGATTTCTGACAACTTTTGTTTAAAAAAATTCCCCCAAAAAACCACCCAAAAAGGGGGGAGGGTCAAAATATGAAAATTCTTGCTGTTTGATCAAACTCAACCAAATTTTGTATACATAATCTGTGGGTCACTAGAAGGCTAGAAATGAAAAAAACTGGTTGCGGAGGTGGGGGGTGGGGGGTGGAGGACACGGGGTGGGGTACGGGGGTGCAGGGTGGAGTGGAGGGTTTAGGTGAGGGTCCAGAGGCGTAGTGGGGTGGAGCGGGGTGGAGGGCGTGGGGGTGGGGTCCGGGGGATGGTGGGGGAGGGGTGGAGTTGGAGGTTCAGGTGAGGGTCCAGGGGCGTAGTGGGGTGGTGCGGAGCGGTGGTTGGGCACTGGTGCATGGTGCGGGGGGTGGGAGGTGCTGGGTGGGGATCGGGGGAAGATGGGAGTGGGGTATGAGGGTGGGGTTCGTAGTGGGGGTCCAGAGGGCGGGCTCCCTGGTCAGCAAGAGGGCCGCCGAAGGCGGGCCTTGCAGCTAGTATTATATATATATATATATATATTTCGAGGTTCGATAAAAATAGCCCATGCTAATCCGAAAGGTCAAATGTATTTATTAATTTAAAATATAATATATTTATTCATCTAATATTATTATTATTTTTTTTAATTTAAATTCGAGTCCTAGGTATTTTAATTTTGTATGGTCATTACTTGTGACTTTATTCATAGAGCTACTTTTTGTTATCTTAGCTAAGAAGCTACTGCTAGCAGCGAGCACTATAACCAAAATACTCATTTGTTTTTTTACTAATGTCGGTTTGGTTGGAGATTTTGGTCCCATATAACTATACAAAATGGGTCCAAATTTCACAAACTTTCTTTTTTAATAATGAAAAATGGATATAAAAAGACCATTTAAGTAGAAACTGCAATACCTATAATTCGTGGTAAATTGTTATATCTCTATAGATTGTTACCTGAGAGTAGTACCAGAGTCAATTTTATAAAATCAATTCAAAGAGAATGTCATTTGCTTAATCTGATTTGTTATAGATAATTTTGTTTAAATCTCATAACTTTATTTATAATACATTCAAGGATTTTTTTTCCAAGCATTCTCTTGCCACACTTGATGCAATTCTGAAGTGAGCTATCAGAATAATAGATCCAACATTAATTAACTAGTGCTTTCTTCTCTGGCCCATCGTAGAACCGTCTCTGCCCTTTATCTTTTTTTATTGACCATTTTTGGCCTCTGGAGGAGATCCCATGTAATTTTTGATAAAACCGTCAAGTGGTAAAATTCAAAGTAATGAATACAACAATTTGTGATTTTGATTGAGACCATGGGTTCTGTAGTCTTTATCTGAGGGCTCTTTGAATTCGCGATTGGCCTGATACTTTATCTGCTTCGCATTGGATAAAGTAAAACAGGTAAAATGTTTCCCATTAAAAATACTGATGATAAAGGACAAACCTTTGGAACTATAGTATCTATTCATTATAAATAAGGATACTAGCAGCGACGCCCGCCTTCGGCGGCCTTATTGCTAGCCAGGGGGCTACTCCCCTGTCCCAATCCCATTCTACCTCCGCACCCATCTTGCACCCCACTACGCACCTTTCCCACCCATTCCACAAGAATTTTCATTTTTTGACCCCCCCCCCCATTTTGGTTGGTTAGTTTTTGCATTTCTAGACTTCTAGTGGCTCACAGATTATGTATAAAAAATTTGGTCGAGTTTGGTCTAAGGGCAAGAATTTTAATTTTTTGACCATCCCCCCCCCCCCCCATTTTCGGGTGGTTAGTTTTTACATTTCTCGCCTTCTAGTGGCTATGTATATACAATTTGGTTGAGTTTGGTCCAAAAGCAAGAAAGATTCAAGGCCTTTTGTGTTTTAGACCACAAAATCAAAAATCCCCAATTTTTCAGTTCTGGGGTCAAATTTCAAAAAAAAATTAAAAATCTTCCCGAGATTTAGCATTAATAAACCTATGTACCAAATTTGAATGCTAAAACTTAAAAACTCGAGGAGATAGAGAACTTTAAAAATTTCAAAAATTTACCTCAAAATGACTATATCTCTCTTTTGGGGACAAATATAGTAAAATACTCAAATATGTTTTTTTGTATTTCAATGGATCACCTTTCTAAACTAAACCCATATCGATATCTTTTCTGGTTTAAGAGATCTTGAAAAAATCTGAAAACAAATTTTGGGGTCCTTCCACCCCTTTAGGGTTGGAATTTCAAAAATCCCTTCTTACACACCAATAAATAATTTAATTTCATCTTTCTAGGTCAAGCGGTTTAGGCTGTGCGTTGATAGATGAATAAAACATCAACTTCTCTTTTTATATTTATTAAGATGTTTATTATTTGGACCTTAATGTACTGGGAAATTATGACGTGGACTGCGTTACTCAGGATCGAATCGTGTAGAGAAAGATAATCCATGAGGACAAGACCCACCCAGGGTTGTAGAGCCGGAGAGAATGAGTAAGTACATGTTTATTTGCATCAAGAAAGTATTATGTTTATTTGCATTAAGCCGAAAACAGCTTCAATGATATTTCTTGATAAATTAATAAATCTGCAACTTTCAGAAAGCTAAACATTTTCAGATAAGACCATTGTTTGCCTCCCCCCCCCCTCCGGTCTTCGCAATGGGAATAATGTCATTATGTACTAAGCCTCTCTACTGAGGCCTCATATTTATTCTTTTAATTTATAAATATACTAGCTGCAAGGCCCGCCTTCGGCGGCGCTCTTGCTACCCACGAGGCACGCCCCCTGGACTCCCAGCCCTCGAACCCTACCCTCACCCCCACTCCCACCTACCACACACCCCGAAGCCCACCCAGCACCCCCACCCCCCACACCATGCCCAACCCCCCGCCCTCACACCACCGCCGCAACACTTCCGCACCCTAACCCAGTAACCACCCCACCCAAAACCCCTCCAGCACCGCCACCCCCGCACCATGCACCCGTTCCCAACCCCCGCCCCCACACCACCACCCGCACCCCATCCACCTCGGACCTCGCACTCCATCCACTCCAGACCCCACCCCGTGCCCTCCAACCCCGCCCAGCCCCCTGGACCCCACCCCGCACCACCCCCTGAACCCCCACATCCATTCCACCCCCGCACCCACCCTCAGCACCCAGTTTTTGGATTTCTAGTCTTCTAGTGACCCACAGATTATGTATACAAAATTTGGTTGAGTTTGGCCCAAGAGAAAGAATTTTCATTTTTTGACCGCCCCCCCCCCCATTTTGGGTGGTTAGTTTTTGCATTTCTAGCTCTCTAGAGGCCCAGAGATTATGTATACAAAATTTGGTTGAGTTTGCTCCAAGGGAAAGAATTTACATTTTTTCACTCTCCCCCTCCTCTTTTTGGGTGGTTTTTTGGGGAAATTTTTTTAAACAAAAGTTGTCAGAAATCACATCACCTACAAATTTATTTATCAAAAAATTTGCCGTAGGGTTAATAGTTTAGGAGTTATTTGATAATTTTCATTCGTGCGCCCCCCCCCCCCCCAAACCCCCTTCTGGGGTCAAAATATCAAAACGTTATATAGCTAAAACGTAAGTTAGAATACTGATGTAAATATGAAATTTCATAATAATCCATTCAGCCGTTTTTACGTGAATCGTGAGCAATTATTTTCGGAAACCACTGAAACAGACATACATGAAGACATACAGACAGACAGACGGGAATTTTGTTGAGCGTGTTTTCGTTCACAACCCTGCCTAAAACATGTGCAACCAAAATTTGGCGTAATATATCGAATTCAAAACTCATTTTTGTTTTAATTCTTTTTTTGTGAAAGCTACCTCGCAATTTTACGCAATTTTAATAATAATAATATTATACAAAATCTTTTCAATTATATTGATTTCTATTTCTAAGAAGTGAATGTTTTGTGGCTTACACTCTTATTTATTTAGAATTAATTTTATGTTGATTAGAACCTTATGAGATTTCGAAAATATACTTGGAAAAAATTAATTAATTTTTCCATTGAATTCTCACAATATGTATATATATATATACTACGTGGGTACTGGAGAACAAAAAAGCGTAAGGGCCTGTTCGCAGCTTCAATTAGTCGACACCTGCTATAAATCTCTGGAATTGAAATAGCCAAGTCTGGTTGGCAACCGTGGCTCTTGTATTTCTTTCTCTTTCTCTTTTTTCAACACTGTTTTTTTTTTGTCCCTGGAATTATTTTTTCATTGATGATTTATTTCCGTTTTGTTCAGCTCGAGATTAATCTGTGTTTTTTCCTCTGTTTTCTCACTTTCAATTTGCATATGAAATTGATCACATATAGATTAATTTTTTTCATTTTTCACTTTGTGTTTTACAAAATATTTTGAAATAAATTAGAATAAAATTTAATAAAAGAAATAATTAACGAACCATTAGTTCAATTAATAATTATCGTAAAATGATCATGAACTTTCAAAGAGATTTCATTTTTATTTAAAACACGATAATAGATTAAAATATATTTTCAATTTTACTCTCTGAAAGAAATTTTTGATTTTAATGATCGAGTGAGGGGTAGAGAAATAATTAACATTCACTGGCATTTGTAAAAAACAATAAGGCAATATTATGAGAGTTTATATAAATTTTATTAATTAGTAAGAGAGAAATAATTTTGATTACAAATTACAAAAGTCTGGACTTTAAAATTTTTTCTATGGAAAATTTTCAAATATCCGGGACAAATTGACAACAGCTGGAACCTGAAACCGGAGACAGTCCCTCGTATGTTAAGCCTAATAAAACATAACTAATAAGATTTTTGATTCTCTGTGTCCTCTGTTTGATATAAATAATTGTTTCAAAGGCTTGCCCTTCATCTCCACTCTTTCTTATAAATAATATAAAATAAGGTGCGGTAAGTGCGCGCATGGGGCAAGTGTGAGTTTGAGCTCCAGGACTTCTAATATTATTTTAAAATTGGTGCGAAACTTTTACATTCGTGGGAAATCTTCTTGTTGTGAGAGATATGTAATTGCTTTGTGCCCCTGAACAAAAAAACAAAAACAGCAGACGTCAAGGGGGCCTAATAAAATTGACGTCCATCATACTAATTTGGTAGGTATTTTTTATCCTCAATTATTTTCTCAATCAGTTCTGTTTATTATGAAAATTTTGATTTACTATCCCTTAATTGTTTTGAAATTAGTGAGTTTTCACCATTTTATGTCTAAAACTCTTTCTGCTGAAATTTAAGAGGTGGGCTCGCATTTGCCTCGGAATTTTCTGTCTGTGGGGTAAGTACGTGTTTGAGCTGGGGTAAGCGCGAGTCACGTCAGGATATTGTGTTATCTATTCCCACGCTGAGAGAGTTACAGACTCAGCATTTATCTAGTATATAAAGACGGATGTCCAGTGGGAACATCAAGGCTTGTCTTAGGCTCGTTTTGATCACATTCGACTTGAGACCTCCAATCTCCAAGTATAACCTGTTGTATTTTAAATTCTACTTAATAAAACCAATTTATTCAAAATTCATATCGTTTTTTTTTGAAATCTACGATACTGAAGAATAAAATTGGCGGCAGTCGGTAGGATAAAACCCAAAAACCCCGGATTTCGGTAGGCCAAAACCTAAAATTTCGAAAGCCACTTTGGGAATCGCCCGACGTCCGTGTCGCAGTGCCAACGGACGGTCAGCTCTTAAGCTGTTTACTAACGAAAAACCTATCATCGCCTTGCCACGACAACCCGTTGACAACCGTCAGCCAATCGCCAACCAATTCTGGAGCGATAGGAAGCCACCAACCTTAACGAGGAGTGGACTTCGAGCTGCGGGACATCATACAAATACTGAGGAAGATACAGCCGAAACTTCCCAAGGGCGCAGTCAGCATCGTCAGCGGAGAATACAACACAAAGGTTAGAAACGAACAGACATCCTTCCGGTCAACCGTACTGTTACACGGCCCATAAATTGAACATTAAAACTAAATAAATAAATAAAATAATAAAATAATTGTGAAAGTTAAACAAAATAATAATACAAATAAATGTTAAATAAAGAAATAAATAAAGGTTAATGCATGAAAAGTGAATAAATAATTATTAAATAAATAAATAAATAAATAAAGATTAATGCATGAGATAAATAAATAAATAAATGTTAAATAAAGAAATAAATAAAGGTTAATGCATGAAAAGTGAATAAATAATTGTTAAATAAATAAATAAATAAATAAAGGTTAATGCACAAAATAAAAAAATAAAATAATTGTGAAAGTCAAACAAAGTAATAATACAAGTAAATGAATAAAGTTAATGCATGAATTGAAATAAATAATATTATAAATAAAATAATACTAATATAAAATAAATAGTAATTGTTTGAGGAAGACTTGATAGATTTAAATAATAAATAATTAAAAAGAATAAACAATGGCTACATTATCCCATTCCGAACTTTTTAAAATTGATTCCTAAATATAACGGTTCCCCTGAATTATTGGAGGAATTTATTGAAAATACTGAGGCGATAGTAAGAAATTTTAGTGAAGTCCCTATTGATCAACAAAATTTAATTTTATTACATATCAAGAATCAAATAATAGGAGAAGCTAGACATAAAATATTAGGCCATCATGTCAGAAATTGGGATGAATTAGTAATCTTATTAAGAAACTTATTCAAATCGCCAAAGAATGAAAATACAATTAAAGTAGAATTATTTTCCCTAACGAATAAAAATCTAGGTATTGAGAAAAATTATGTAGAAATAAATAAATTAATGACCCAGTATAATTCCCGAATAAACGCTAGAAATATTGAAACAGATATTAAAACCGAATTAATTAAAGAATTTTCTAAAGATGCCACACAAATTTTTATAAAAACATTAAAGGAACCCACAGCAAGCCAGGTTTTAGCACAAAATCTAGGTTCAGTATACGAGGTTTATGAGTACATTCTCAATAGAACGAATGCACTAACAGTTGAGGGCAAACCAAAAATAAATAATAATAATTATAATAATACAAATTACAGAAATTTTCAACCTAGGAATTTTCAACCTAGACAGAATTTTCAACCCAGACCCCATTTCCAAAATTATCAAAATGGTTATCAAAACTCTAATAATTATAGAAATCATAATAATTACAGGCCCCCACGTCCACAATATTTTAATCAAACCCCAATGTCCACACAGACAATTCAGAATCAATCAGGTCAGGAAAGAAGAGAAAATCATTTTTTAGGAAGAGGCCCCCGAGAGAACGAACTCACATAACACCCCAAATTAATTATAATAATTTCGAATATAGGGACAGTATAAATGAAAAATCATCGTTACCATATTTAGAGTGGATGAATTTAAAAGTTTTAATAGATACAGGATCTACTGTAAACTTAATAAAACCAGAGATAGCTAATTTATATACAAAGTTTAAAGAGGATAATTTTATAAAATCTATTAATGGGTCCAGGAAAATAACAGAATACACATATGTAAAATTTTTAGGAAAGGAATATATAAAAACATTAATAATTGATTTTCATAAGGACTTCGATATTTTAATAGGGTTAGACGCAATCAAAAAATTAGAATTTGCGTGGAATTTTAAGGATGACGAAATTACATACGAGAGTAAGAAATATAAAGTCAAATATCATATTAACGAGTTAGATAAGAAATTTTCCCACAAAAGTGATGATACGAGCAGTGATTCACTTAGTAGCCTAGACAAAGAGGAAATAGTAGACGATATTGTAACAGAGCCCACAGATGTTAAAAAGAAATATGAACCCTTAGATAGAGGCGAGGATAGCGAAAATAAAGATAACAAACCATGGGAAAAATTAAAGAGTAAGATTAATATTGAAAATAAGGTCAATAAACCTGAGATAAATAATAGAATAATTAATAAAAAATACGTAGGTAAGGAAAAGAATGTTAGCCAGTTAACGAAAACAAAAGATCAGATGTTAAGGGATGAAAAACTAATTCATCAACCCACACACAAAAGAGTAAAAATTAAAATTAGGAAAGAAATTAAAAATACCCCAGAGAGAGTTAATTTATGTCAGTATTCACATAGGGTAAAAGATGGAAAAAATTCAGAGGGTAAGGTGTCAATAGACGACCAAACAATAAACAGTTTGGGACCGAATGTAAAATGCGAAATAAATATGAATGAAAAATATTGTACAATGGAAATCGATAAACTAGTAAATAATTTGTTAAATAGATATAGTCATTTAATATATTCAGAGGACACCCCACTAACGCACACACACGCAATTAAACACAAAATTAGAACTACCCACGAGAACCCAACTTATACAAAAAATTATAAATACCCCATAATTTATCAAGGAGAAGTAAAAAGACAAATAAAAGAAATGTTAAAAAATAATATTATTAGAGCCAGTACGAGTCCATATAATTCCCCAATTTGGGTTGTACCAAAGAAAAATGGAAAAGTTAGAATAGTATTAGATTTGAGGAAAATAAATGAATGTACTATTGAAGATAAATACCCAATACCTAATATAAACGATATGTTAACGAAATTCGTAAATCAAAAATATTTTACGACCCTTGACCTCGCATCAGGTTATCACCAGGTACAAATGGACGAAGAGTCGATAGAAAAAACAGCATTTACTATAGAAAACGGACATTACGAATTCCTTAGAATGCCCTTCGGATTGAAAAATGCCCCCGCGACATTTCAAAGACTAATGAATAATATTTTGGAAGAATTAATTGATGAAAATATTTGTTTGGTATATCTAGATGATATTATTATTATGGGTCAAACTTTAGAAGAACATATACATAATATTGAAAAGGTTTTTAAGGCATTAGAAAAATATAATTTAAAAATATCAGATACAAAATGTGACTTTGTGAAAAAGGAAATAGAATTTTTAGGACACTTAGTAACAGACGAAGGAATTAAACCCCTAGCTAAAAAGGTAGAGGTAATAAATAATTATCCTATCCCTAAAACGCGAACAGAAATTAAACAATTCACGGGCGCGATAGGCTTCTACCGCAAATTTATACCCGGATTCTCGCAAATAGTTAAACCATTGAATAATTATTTGAAAAAGGGAGCAATTATAGATACCAAAAATAAAGAATACATAAAAGCTTTTGAGGAATGCAAAAAATTAATTAGCAATCCCCCGATATTAATTTACCCAGATTTAAACAAACCATTAGAATTGACCACAGACGCATCAAATTTTGCGCTAGGAGCAGTGTTAAGTCAAGATCAAAAACCAATATCTTATATTTCGAGAACTCTAACAAAAGCAGAACAAAACTATACTACTACCGAACGCGAGCTACTTTCGGTACTTTGGAGTTGCTATTATCATCATAATTATCTATATGGAAGAAAATTTATAATTTATACAGATCACAAACCCCTTGAGTGGTTATTTAATTTAAAAGATGCAAATTCAAGATTAATGCGCTGGAGAATTAAATTACAAAATTACGATTACGATATAAAATATATAAAGGGAAAATCAAATGTAGTGGCGGATGCCTTAAGCAGGATAGCACCCGAACACGAAATACATATAAAAGAAAATCGATAAAATATCAAATAATGATTTAGAATCTATTTTAGCTAGAGGAAGTCAATTAATATAAAAAAAAATTAGAAATAATAAAATAACTTCAAGTCGATAGATTAAAAGACCACGTTTATTTCAGAGAGAGAGAACAAATAATATTACTGACCCAGTTGATAACGCGATGAGGTAATGAAATCTAAGATTTAAATCAAGGATAATCAAAGCGAGAGATACAAAGCGTAAGAATATATTTAATGATAGCTACTATAGATTAATCAAGTATGAATAATTTAATTAGTTAGCAATATAGCAGTTTAAAATATATAATAAATAACGAGCACAAATAATTATCTAAAAGTAAACAATTTAAGGAAATAGAATGATAAACAGTTAATTTTATAGGTATAAATGAAAAGATTTTTGGGATACCAAGGATGAATTTTAATAGAGATTTGAAAAACCTAATTGATAATTATAAAATAAAAATAAAATAGTAATCAAATTCGAGAATTTTGGGAAGCCACACAGTTCGTGAAACCCATTTGTGAAATTGAGAATGAACTCGTAGACATAATAAAAAAATACCCGAATATATAAATACGAATGCATCAGTGATTCAATTCATTCCTTTACCAATGTTTCATAATAAATAAAAATTAAATAATGAATTAAGAAACTGTAGAAATTGTTTATTCTCGAAATAAAAAGATTTACTATTGTAAAATAAAATAATTATTCTTATAAAAATATAAAAAGAAATTTTGTCAGAATAACTAATACCAAGTGAAATAATATAATTATTTTATAAAAATATAAAAATATTCATGTTATGTGTATTAAATGAATAAATATGATTAATGAAATTTATTAAATATCCATATTGTGTAGTGAATAAAATAAAAATAATTATTTATATCAAGTAAAATAGTATAATTACCTATAAATGTTTGTTAAAATATTTTATATATATTGTAAAGTGAAAAATAAAGTGAAAAGTGAAATATTAGTGATTAATTTTAATGATTTGAAAATAAAGCAAATAGACGAAGTAGATTTGAATTTATGGCCTAGCCATCAAAATCAATATATAATAATAATAATCATAATTGTAATAATATTATTAATTATATTATACTTATTAAATAAATATAAAATAAAAATTGTTAAATGTAATAAAATAAGAAATAATATGGAAATAAATGATTGTAATGAATGATAATTCAAATGATTGTAATATAATTGATATAAATGTAATGATTCAAATGTAAACTCGATATTTTAAAATTGTGAAGAAATTTCATAAAATAATGAAATTTCTCCCCGGAGGAAGGAGGAGTCACGTCAGGATATTGTGTTATCTATTCCCACGCTGAGAGAGTTACAGACTCAGCATTTATCTAGTATATAAAGACGGATGTCCAGTGGGAACATCAAGGCTTGTCTTAGGCTCGTTTTGATCACATTCGACTTGAGACCTCCAATCTCCAAGTATAACCTGTTGTATTTTAAATTCTACTTAATAAAACCAATTTATTCAAAATTCATATCGTTTTTTTTTGAAATCTACGATACTGAAGAATAAAATTCGCGCCTCCCCTTTAAAGATGGTATTTTCTTCAGACAGCTCGGATTCTAGTGTTGATGTTTAATCTGGAGAAAATGGTATGAATCTGAAGTGGTTTCCCACATTAATGAACCACAAAGAATACCAGCAAGACAAGACTCGGAATGTGTATTCAGTGCCCGAATTGAACTTCCTTTGGAATTAAAAACGCCTACCGATTCTCTCATTCTTACTCTGAATCCAGCAACTAATATTTTTCTGTATGCCTGATACTTTGAATACAAGAAAAATAAAGAAATAAGTTTTAACCGACTTCAAAAAAAGGAGGAGGTTCTCTATTCGACTGAATTTTTTTTTTGTGCCTATGTTACCTCATATCTCCGACAATTGTGAACCGATTTTGAAATTTTTTTTTGCATTGGGTCCAGTCTACGTTCCGATTGGTCCTATTTTTTTTGTAGGTATTAGACCTTTTTTGTTAGGTTTGTTCAGGACTAACTTCTTTGTTTATGAACCGATTTCGATGATTTTTTTTTATTGGAAAGGGGTATCTTAGGGATGGTGCAATATTAATTTGGTCAAGTTCTGATGATAGTATCACTATTAATAACATCACTAAAAAGAGAAAAATAAAAAATTTTAAGAAAAAAATAAAACCGACTCCAAAAAATTAAATGCAACAAATAAAATACACTAAAAAGTATAAAATAATTATTATCTTATTTAGTTACAACTAAACGACGAAATATTAACATGAAATTACTTTTTGAAGTCGGTGCCAAACATATACCTTTTATGAATCGCACTCGACGGATCTTACTTAGTACGTTTGGTGGGTACGCTCGCTTATAGGTATAGTTTGTTTGGCACCGACTTCAAAAAGCAACCTCATGTTAATATTTCGTCGTTTAGTTGTAACTAAATAAGATAATAATTATTTTATACCTTTTAGTGTATTTTATTTGTTGCATTTAATTTTTTTGAAGTCGGTTTTATTTTTTTCTTAAAATTTTTTCTAATTTCCTTGGTTGGCCAAATAATAGTGCAAAGCAGCTACTGTCCTTTACCAGACTAATTTTAAGCCTATCTTTGCTTCAAATTTTTAGAGAATATTTTCCAGGATGGTATGCTGATTCTAAACACATACCCCACCCGTAAAAAATAGTATAATGGGGAACTGAGACAAACTCGCACTTACCCAACTTTACCGGCAAAGTGCGCGCCCTGTACACCCCTAAAAAAAATTTTACTATCTTTATTTTTTTTATACTTTCAACTCAACCGGATCCTGAGTGGGAGGAATGGAGGGATATAAGGGGTGATGTGGAGGCCCTTACAATATTTTTATTTCTAAATCCATGAAGAACAAAGGTTTAAAGTCTTTACATTTTAAATTTTACATGCAAATATAATTGATAAAAGGGATATACAGCTTTCTTTCGAAAGTGCACTATTGAAATATGGGGTCCCACTTACCCCATCTTACTATAATTATATTTGTTTTCTGTTTATTCGTATTTCATTCACATTTCAAAATATGACATTTGTATCAAGGAAAGGACACCTTCTGATTTTCTCTATGAAATCGGCATCTTTCTACTCTAGGAAAGAAAATGTTTTCAAAATAATTGTTAATATTTAACGTTTCCTTTATGTTAAATCTGTAATTGTTTTGCCAAATTATTGTAAAAAGACTAAAAATTTGTTAAAATAAAATAAAAATAGAAATAAAAAAATATGAAACAAAATTTCTTGAGAGGACGTCAAAATTCGCACATGAGAGTTTATTACAAATATTATTTTATATTAAAATTCGGAAATTTACTTAATTAGATAGTTTATTCATTCAAAAAATAAATTTTGGATCATTTATTAGATAAAGAGTACCGGGTGAAAATTTTATATTTTAAAATATTCCACGTGATTATTCATACACTGGGATTACTGGGCTGCCCGGCAGGATTATTCAATTGAATTTTCAAAAGTAAAACGGGACTTTATATTATTGCAGATACAAAGTCTGCTGCTTGTTTGTTTGTCTATATACCGGAGCCAGGGTCGTCGCGTGGGTTGTTGGCGCCCGGGGCGAGATTTTGACAGGCGCCCTTACCCCCCCCCCCCACACACACACAGTATGATTTTTATAATGTCATTCTTGGCCGACGGCGGTGGTGTACTGACTGACAAAGAAAAGTGGTGTGTGTTCGTAAGTTCGTCGTTTCGTCGCCTTAACAAACGGTTATTGACTATATTTTCTTGTAAAAAAAGGTACATACTACATAAAACAGTATATTTTGCATAACGGTGTTCTACCTTCTGATTTTTACTATTTTAAATTAGCTACTTCGGAATCAAACAAGCACAAAAATTTTTATAAGATTCAACATTTACAACTCTAATTTTTTTTTAAGCTGCGCGGGCCAGGGGGATCGCTCCGCCCACGCGAGGGCCCTGACCAGATCATTCTAGTTAAAAAACTATGAATATAATATATAAATTTGAGATTCACAATTTCTATAATTTCATTTTGCCCGAAATTAAAAATCTTAATACTAGTCATTGCAGACTTAAAGGTGCTGTTTCTTTTTGGAGTGACACACATTCTTGCATCTATAGTACCTATACCATGAAAGAACAAAAATAGACAATTAATTTCTGATTTCGGTTTCAATATAATGTTCACTTACTATCATACTTGTATATAAATAAAATAAGTTTAAGAAAAGGTCAAAATTAATAGCAAAAATTTCAAATTTTCAAAATTATTTTTTGTGTATTGAGGGGGGAGGCCTTTTTTTTAAAATAGTAACTTTAATGTTATAAAAAAATTTATTCGAGCATGGCACAATAGCGTCGTTGTGGTGACGAAAGACAATTGCAAAGAAGAGTTTTTGTAAATGGAACCGAGGGTAGAATGAAATAAAGCTTTAAGGGATAGGGGGGAGGAATGAAATTCCAAAAGAAGATTGGGGTAAGATATGGAGGAGATGTGGATCGATATAACAAGAACAATTTCAATAAATTTCTGTGTGTAAGTTTCTTTGTTATCTCAACGTTTGAAATATGTTCAGCTTGTTAATTGAATAAAAAATAATCAATAAGCAAAACAGCAATGTTTCTTCTAGGAATGAAACATTCAGCAGTGTCGAGTAAAAAGAATGATTTTGTGCTCTGTAGACCTGGAACTTGACCTTTTTTTTATTTATTTTAAAATGCATTCAGTTCATTTATAAATGTCTGTTTATAGACAGAATTCTGAATAAGGAATATTATAAGTGAAAGTAAATTTAGTTATTCAAATAAAACCCATAAAGAATATTAAAGTTTACATTTTTATGGTCATATACTTTTTCCCCTAGATTGGAAATATAATGTTAATGATACAAAAAATTAAATAATCAAAAGAATTAGATCTCAAAGTTCATTTCCGTAGGAGCAAAAGCAATACTTCTACTTGGCTTATGAAAGAAAAAGTACAACTAAAACATTTTTAGAGAGGAGTGCAAAAAATACAACAAAAAAGAGAGGATTTGCAATTGCTTGAAGGAAAGTTTTTTCTCTCTCGGTTTCTTTAACGTAATTTAGTCAAGTGTTTAAAATGAAGGGGATTCCGGCAAAAACATCGTTTTCGATGGGAATTAAATACTTTGTAAAATAACGAGAAGCTGCGAAAGCAAGTGAATATTTTTCTCTCTCTTTCATTAATTTAATAGCAATGGAAAATTAAATTAAATATCACGGCGAGGTGTTTTGGACCTTTCAAGCTTTTTTCAACCCCCCACCCCCTTTTTTCATCTAGGGTGCAAGAGTCAATCTTGTCTTATATATTTGGGTCTTTTTGCATTCTGGGGTAATTGGTAACCATGAAATTCTAAATGATCGGTCTATAACAAATAATTTAAGAAATAACTTTTAGCAGTTAAACTAAGGAAATGTGGTAGTTTTGTAGTAAAACAATTGTCATTTGGTGAAAATCTCGACAGACCCGACATCTCTTCGATATATAGAATTAATAATTACAAGAAAAATCAGGTGAATTCACTTCTCTTAACATCTGTCGGAAAAATAAAATCTTTTCTGCCATAAGAATAATAGATTTACTTCTCCGTTAAGTAGAGCCTATATCACCAATTAAAGAGGTTTAATGTTTTTTTGTAGTGTTTCACTGTTGAAAAATAAATGTTTATTTTCTATGAAATACAACAAAAAACATTTAACACTCATCTTTAATTAATTTTAATAGACCTGGCTAACCCAAATGTCTGAAAATAATTTTTAAACATAATTTTTTTCTAATCGAATATTTTAATTTTTAAATACGAGTAAGATGGCGTTTTTAAAAATCAAACGGCATGTAACTACATTTTCTCCAAATTGTTACGAAGAACTTTAAGGCCCGATTTTAGGATTTTATTAGTATTATTTTAGAATGAGTTTCAACTTGTATTTGAGTTCCCATTTCTTATTTTATTGTATTGATGAAATTAAGTACTCACGATTTAAGCCATTGGTATTAAAAGAAAGAGCAATGGCCTCATCAGACCTCAACTGGTGTGGTCTGTGAGTGCGTTTTAAGCACTATCAATGCAACCAAAATTTTATGTTCCCCACTGCTTTCGAAATAGAAATAATCAAAATTAAAACAGATCAGTTTACAGTCTAGATCTAGATAAACCTTAAACCGTTTCAATAAACTTTGGAATTAGGTAAAAGAAAATATGGGGCTTTCGAAATAAGTAGTTTATTTACCCATGCTCAGATTTTAGGGTTTTCAAAAAAGTACCAATTTAAATTTACTGGTAAACGATAAATCATTTTGACGTCTACCAGAATTACCGGCTCAGCTTTAATTTTTTATTACACTTTTAGAATCTATAAATACAATTTATCTAACTTGCAAAATTTCTCTTAAATATCATATATGTGCACTTTGTAATTAATTTTATCGTTATTAAGAAAATATTCCCTTAAAAAACCTAACCACGTCTTGTAGGAAAGCCCCTATAATCAGAGAGCTTTCACTACAGTGTTTTTTATTCCTATAGTTTCTAACATATTTGTCACGATAGAATTGGGACGCTCAGATTCAGATTTGACTAGTCTGACATGATAGACCCATTAAAATCAAAGCTTATACATGCATTAATTCCATGTAAAACAGTAAATATTTCTCAATTTTTTTGTAATTATTGGAGGTATATTTCCTTCGGTTACCGGTAATGACATCTTTATAAGATTTGGAACTGTGTGTCTGAAGATATCTATGTCCATTACATTATTTATTCATAATTGCTTGATTCTGTTTCTTTCTTAATACTCAAAAAGATGTCCAGAGATATTTCTTTGAATATATGCAAATCCTTGGAAACAAAAAGAAAAATTGATATATTCTACTGTGTCCTTTGAGCAATTACGGGTCGGTTAGTTGCTCGGAGATCTTTTATTTCATTCTTTTATTCAACCCTCTTTGAAACGATCCACCCCCAAAAGTTCACCAAAAGAAAAAAAATCAACGAGAAAGGATTTCTTTCATAATTAATATTAACGATGAGGAATCAACGAGATGGAAATCCTGTCTGGCATCGTAATGGGAACAGCTATTGCCATTTCTTTCTATTGATGTTAGTTCTACAACTACAACTATAAATCCAATTAGGGAACGGATCATGCTTTGGCCTTATGAGGTTTCCTTTAAGGACAAGAAATTCTAGAGAAATCAGCCTTCAATATCTTATTAAAGAAATTTTTTTCTATTACAAATTTTTAAATGAACTGAAAAAAATATATGAATAAATTCTTAAAAATTAAGAATCTCTCTATTCAGAAATATCACATTGATCTTATTTGTCAACCATTATTTGCAATAAATAGGGAATATGTAAAAAATTTAAATTTAAACTGTTTATAATTAATGATTGGAAGTTTAATTAAAAATATTTAATATGTAAGAAGGAGGGAATAGCCTCCGAAACGTCGGTTTTATGAATAAAAAGATAGTGTAAATTATCTTCTTTTTTTTGGACTGCCTCATCGATATCCACTTAATTGAATATGTATTTTTACTTTCGAAAAGTATTTAAAATTAAAAAGTTATAGCCAAACAAGAATCGTGGACGTGACGCCAAAAGTAACACTTTTTCTTCAAAAATCTAAATAAATAGATAAATAAATTCTTTAACCAAAATACAAAAAATATTTACAATTTCCGATATCTATATTTAACTTGAGGCCCGAAAGCCCTCCAAAAATAATCCGGACTCTATTAGTGTCGCTACAGTGTATATCTCTGATTCAGAGAGCATTGCAAAGAGCTAGGAGCAAAATATAGTAAATTCAAAATAGGGGATTAAAAACGCTTTAACTTGATTATTAATTTGAAGATCTCTTCATCTTCTCTTCTCTTCTTTTTCTATATCTGTAAGTAGTTTTGATTATAATATCTTGACTGTGTACTAATTTTAATAATAAAAATTAAATAATGCGAAAGCTTATTTATTACCATTGTTTTGTCTATTTATTATTTTTAATTGTAGTATACCTGCCATGTCACTTTTGCTTATTTCCTATAGTGGCTAGGTATCATTATTGTATGTACATTATTTACTATCTTTTTTAATAGATATATTTTAGGTACGTGCGCGATAATTTTTTTACTTTCACATTTATTTTTCTTCAAATGTGGCCCAATGAACCCAAGAGAATGGACACTCCTGCTCAAGACCAGGGGTGGACAAACTTTATAAACTTTTTGAATTTGACTTAAGGTCGCGGGCTATGCCTACTAAAAAATACAATTTGACTTAAATTATAAATCTAAAATAAACAATGAAACAAGTCCGAAATATCTGAAAATCAACATTAAAATAAATACTAAAATAAAACAACATATTTTATCAAATAATAAAATATTTTTTTGGAGTTTGAAAGCAAGAATACGAACTTTGTTTTCTCCTTAAGAATATTAAGAAATATTTGCGAGTCTTTTACTTCTTTGTCCATGTTAGAACAACATATTCTTGAATATGCTGTTCATAAAGGATTAATAAAAAAAGATTTAAAGAAGAGGTTCGAATTGATATATATATATATATATATAACTCCCGAATTGGAAAGATATATATTAAAAACTGTTCTAGTCCCGTCGAGTTCTTTACATCTCAGTGGGTTTGTTTTTGTGAGACTTCAAGTGGATTTCTTCTTTATCGTTTATCTCTTGTAGTTGTGTGAGGAGCCCTTCAATATGAACTTTGCTTTAAGTCTGACCTCCGTTTCAGAAGGGACTTTCCTAGGCTCTAGTCTCAAGTTTTTTCTGTCATTTTGATTAGGTGTTAATCTAGATTTACACATGTCATTATTTGGCACTGAGGAGTCAGTAAAAAATGCATGGATAAGCCTTCTACTAAGTAAATTTTATCAGTGCATGACAAGATTATTTAAATTAAAAAAACCTCAGGAGAAATTATAACCCTGAGAAATTCCAGTTTTAGCTGTGAATGAAGAATATTTTATTAACTAAATACTAAAGTTTTAGTATTACTGTTTCAAGGAAAGCTTTCACAACCTTTGCAAGGTCTTTTGAGGTAAGAAATGTCAGTTAAAAATGTAATTTCTTACAGGAATTCGAGGTACGATTATAGTTCTATGCTCACTTTGTTTTAAATACCTATAGTAGTGAGGAACAGTCGTTCATAAATAATCACCGTTGCTTATGCATAGTAAATAATAATAATTATTAATCTGAAATCTTATAAATTACATTACCTAATGATTTTTGAAATATAATTCATGTTTTCTGAAAAGATCTAGAAATTTGTAGATCAGTTCAAGAAGTAAAAAATATTTTAAAATCCTGTCAAATATTTATTATTGGGTAAGTGCACGTCGAGCTAAGTGTAAACTAACGGAGTATTAATTTCACATAAAAGATTCAATTTTTCAATTCGTGCTTAAAACCGTTTGAACTTGGGGAAAAATCATTTTCAAACATTTTTCTGTTTGTTTGTACCTACTTCTTACGTATCCGCGCGATACAAACTTTAACTCAAAAACAAAAACCATTAGAGATTTCTTTCTAATACTATACTTACTAAAATGTTCATATTGTCAATACAAAGGAGAAGAAAGATTCTGGTATTTTTTTTAATAAAACACTTTCAGGTAAAAAATGCAGAAAACAAGAAAAAATCAATCAGTTGAATAAGGGAGATTTGAATTATTCTAGAGTATATAATGGGCTAATGGCCTGAAATTTGGTAAAAAAAGTCCCTTCCAGCATTCCAGCTCAAACCGTTCTCTGACAAAAATTACCAAAGTACTGAAAATACTCTATTTTTTTGCAATAGGGAAACAAAGAAAATCAATAGGACAATGAGAAGAACAATGTCAACACTACTTTCCAATTAAAAGCCTTTATTTATATTAAGGTGACTAAACGTACTCCTTTAAGGAGTTTTGTACTCTTTTTTCGTGAACCCTACTCCATTTGTACTCCATTCCATTGTGTACTCCTGCAAAACATAATTTTCTGTATAAAGAAATTCGAACAGTAAATATGTAATTAAATGAAGAAAGACTTCCGCCCCTCTTTCACCCAAATGGTTCAGTAGCCACGACCCCCACTGAAAAAGCTGAATCACTAGCTTCCTATTTCGCAACTAACTCAGCTTTAGATGACAAAGGGCTTAACCCGCCCACTTATACCCCCCAAACCAACCTCATGGGCAAAATAATTTTCAGGCCCCAAATAATCATAAAAGCCACTAATAAATTAAATTCCAACTCCGCCGCTGGCCCGGATGACATCCCAAATTTAGTTAACTTTAATACAAACAAGACTCAATGTTGTCTAATTTCTAGGCGCGAATATAAAGATTTCCCTGATATTCACTTCGATTCGAATACCCTGAAAATGTGTGACAGCCTATCCATGTTGGGCGTCTCTGTCGCATCTGACCTGTCTTGGAATGAACACATCTCCTCTGTGGCTAAATCTGCAGCAAGGAAGATTGACTACTTATTCAGGTCCAAGCGATTTTACAAACCCCCACAACTTCTCACCATCTACAAGGCCCAAATCCGCCCCTATCTCGAATACGGCTCTCATCTATGGAGAGGAGCCTCTAAATATTCTCTTGCTACCCTTGAAGCAATTCAGAAACGAGCCGTCAAGCTAATTGTCGATTCTACCCTCACCGACTCCCTCGACTCGCTGGCTCATCGAAGAAATGTCTCTGCCCTTTCCTTTTTCTATAGATACTATCACGGCAGGTGCTCTGATGAGATAAAATCAACAATTTCCCCCAAAGCATGCTTTGCACGTAGCATGCGTTTTGCCGACTCCCAACACTCTTTCGCGGTCAAATTAGAAAAGTGCCGGACCACTTCATTCGCCAATACATATATCCCCATGACTTCAAAGAACTGGAACTCTCTCCCAGCCTCCATCTTTCCCAGCACCTATAATCTTCAAACCTTCAAAACCGGAGTGCATAGACACCTACGTCTACACCCTCTCACTTAATCAACTTTCCCTTCTCTTCGGTAATGCAAGGGTCTTTCTAGATCCATAGGAGCTGCATCTTTACTGATGCACCCATTCTTGCATTCAATTGCATTAAAAAAAAAAAAACTGAAGATAGACTGAAGAAATGGATAGATGAAAAAGTAAGTGTGGACAGAAGATAGGTAGAATTATTTTCGAGTTTTAAACAAGAATTCGCCAGAAAAATTTTAAATTATTGATTGAAAATCCACTTAGTTCCCCCGGCACTAATGCAGCTGTAGAGAGAATCTATTTTTGCTAGGTAATGAATAGTGGAACTATCTGTAAAGACGCGGGTGCAGTTTTAACGGTTAAATTCAACATGTGGGATACAAGTTGTTCTGACGTGAATGCGGTAATGGAAGAAAATTCAGAATTATCCAGAAAAATTCATACAACACAAAAATATGATTTCAATAATGAAAAAATATTAAAATTAATATTGTATCTAAATATTTTCATATTCTTTTAAAAATATATAGTCAATTGTAGAAGACTTAATTTTTTTTCCCAATCCCAATCACCATATTCAATAAAAAATGAAGGCGACCAATTATAATAATTGGTCGTATTCATTTCACAGCACCAAAATACGAGACCTAAAATACATCATTAGACTCTCGGATCACAAATAGTTTTGAAAGGCAATCTCGGTCGGTCGGCGTACTCCTTTTGTGACAAAAATAATTGGTCACTTAATTTATATGACTATGAATATCCGGAGGAATTAAGTTAATGATCAATTAGTCATTCGTCGCAGAGAAGCAGAACAAAAGTCGTATGTTATAACTCTTCTAAAAATTTTGTAAATGCTGCAAACTGAATGTAACAAGTAAAAAGTGATCTTTTGAATGTATAAATATAAAAAAATATTATGTTTGTATATAAGTGAAACTTCTTAGAAGTGTTATCAAATTCTTGTTTGGAATTTTGATATAATACATAAGAAGTAAATAAATAAAATATCATTTGGAAATTATCCCACTTCATGAATTATTTTTTGCCCCAGAGAGTAGTTGTCAATCCCTCGATGTAAAATATATCCAATGTTGGTTGAAAATGTCTTTCTTTTAATGATTACAAATCATGATACATGGTTTCGACGAAAACTCATCACCAGACTCAGATTTATTCAATTAAGTACATTGACAAATTTTCCATTATTAATAAGTGTATCATTTTTTTATCAAGTAATTCCATTGTTGAAAAATCTCAACGTATACGGCCCTGGCGTATGCAGCCAGTGCGGCGCTGTTGCAGCGACAGTGCAGCCAAATTCATTTTTACTCGGGTGTGTTTCACAAACCGAAGCCTCCGCAGTACTTTTATCTCTTATCAAAACTAATTATTTTTTAAACATTAATAATTTTTTATAGATTTTTTTTTATGAAAATGATGAGAGAAGGAGTTACACCAATAAGGTGCAACCCCTAAAGGCCTGGGTTGGCCCCTCCATCGTGAAAAGAGGAAGAAAGAATTTTATGGGCTGGGCGGGAGTCGAAGGTATCTGTGGATACGGGTCTTAAATAGCTGAAGGTTATAAGTCGCGGGAAAGATGGTGGTAGGTGGTAGTCTCTGAAGGTCATAGGGATAAAAGAGTTGGCGAAAGTGCTTGTTCGACTTTTATCCAATTTGACAGCGAAGGGGTGCTGAGCGTTCGAAAACCGCGTGTTTCTCGTAAAGAGGTCTTTAGGCGAGGTAATTGATTGCAACTCGACTGAACAGACACCGTGATAGTATCTGTAGTACAGAGAAAGGGCAGAAACGGTTCTTCGGTGAGCCAGGGAGTCGAGTGAGTTGGTTAGAGCCGGGTCTCCTATTAGTTTAATTGCTCCCTTCTGAATCGCATCCAGTGTAGCAAGAGAATGCTTGGAGGCATCCCTCCACAGATGAGAGCCATATTCGAGACAGGAACGAATTTGAGCCTTATACAGTATAAGAAGTTGACTGGGAGTATAACAGCGTCTAGACCTAAATAGGAGACCAAGCTTTCGCGCTGCAGCTTTAGCAGTGGTTGAGAATATGGTCATTCTATGAAAGATCAGACCCTAGAGTTACGTCTAGTATTGAAATTTTATCCCTGAATTCTAGTGAGTTTGAGTCGAATTATTAATTCTAAGGACTGTAGAGCTAAAAAGAGAACAATTTTTAATATGGGGAGCCCAAATAAAAATTACAAAGTGACAAGTTTAATATAATTTTAAGAGACCTATTCAATAGTATCCCACTTTTTGAGATACATCAAATTTTTTTCAGCATTACAGAAGAGTGCCTTAATTTACTTTCACTTAAATCTAATTATTAAATGAATAGGTAAAAAAATAATCATGTGATATAAACATGAATTCGGGTAAATCAGAACTGGGTGAAAGCCTCGAATATTAAAATAATAAAGCAAGCAAGTGTGGTTTTTATTCGACTACCAAGGCTTCCGTATCTAATAAATAAATATATCAGAAAAATTAACAGATTCTTATTATTATTTTTTTTAATTTACCTGATTAAAAATCAATTAGCTTTAGCATAGCAATTATTATTATTGACTATTTTAGGACAAAAGGGTGTTGTAAAAATGGTGGGAGAAATATTTTTCTTCTTATCTTTTTCTATTCAAAAAAACAAAATGCTTATTTCAAAGGGAAATAAGACCAGGGACATTGCTTATGTTACTGGGAGTCGATGTGGCTTCTTATCTTGAATGATTAAATGTTATATGTCGCGCGAAGTGAATTTTCACACTCTAGAAGTTATATGAATCAACGAGTTGGTGAATGCTTTTGTTCTATTTTAATTTGATGTGATCGCGAAGGTCTGTTCAATGTTTGAAAATCGAGTCTTTCTCACGAGTGAGTTTTTAACAAGGGATGATTATTGATTATTATGATTATTGATCTTATCTAGTCTATGGTAGTCCCTAGAGCAGTACAAAAGTAAATCGAACTACATACCGAGGGTTTCGTTCCTTTTAACTCCCAAAATACTTGAGAAAGCAAATTCTTTCTTATTTCTCGTTGAAACGGAGGTAATAAGTGAATTTGTGTAATTTTTTATAATTTTAAGTTAAGCCGTTTTTAAAATCCGACAGATACAAAAATAAAAATGATCACTTTGAACATATCATATAGTAAATAAAAATAATATAACCTAATTCTATTTAATAGATATTTACAAAGGAAAAAAAATATTTTTTTATATTTGACCCCACATATTTTATATTCGACCCTCCCCAAAATAGTCATTCGAAAAAAAAAATTGTATTTTTTATTTGAGGGAAAATGAACTTATAAATTTCAAGTTTTTATATTATATAGTTTACAATGCTCTGACAGACTTTTTTTAAATGAAAATGATAAGCGAAGGAGTTACACCAAAATGGTGTATCCCCTAAAGGCCTGGGTTGGCCCCTCCATCGTCAAAAGAAGAAGAAGAGGGAATTTTATGAGCTGGGCAAGGGTCGAAGGTATCTCTGGATACGAGCCCTAAACAGCTGAAGGTTATATGTCGCGGGAAAGATGATGGCAGGGAGCGAGTTCCAGTCTCTGGAGGTCATAGGGATAAAAGAGTTGGTGAAAGCGCTTGTTCGATTTTTATCCAATTTGATAGCGAAGGGGTGCTGAACGTTCCAAAACCGGGTGTTTCTCGTAAAGAGGGCTTTAGGGGGTATAATTGATTTCAGCTCGACTGAACAGACACCATGATAGTATCTGTAGTACTACTGGCAGACATATAGCGATGCTGAGTCCACTATTAATCCTATGACATTTTTGTGTTTTTTTAATTTTAACTTTCTATTTTTTGCTTTCATTCTAAATATCTCAAAAAGTCTAAAAAGTAGTGAATTTCAGTTGTAGAAAGAGAGATAAAAGTGATCCTGGTTTCTGTATTCATTTTTCATTTAAAACGAAATAATTCTATATTATTTATGTAGTATATGGATCAACTAGACCACTTTCGTTGCTCACTCATTCTTTCATCCATTTATTGGTTAAAACAGCAACAACATTGAAATGGTTTTACATTTTACATCCCATGTCCTTGTTTCATAAAGTGAATTTAAAAAAAATAATAATAATAATAATATAAATATATAAATGAAATAAAACTAAAAAGTTAAAAAGTTTTTGTTTTGGTTGTTCGTCAACAGATTGTTTTAAATCTCCTCTCCTGGTTTCTCGCTTACCTAAAATTAAAACAAACAGAAGACTCTTCTTATCAGTGCGTTAATTAAATGTTGTATGAAAGAGAAAAATGGTATTATTATATGAATATTCTATAGTAATATATATTATATATTAAAAAAAATCTTATATAAAATCTTTTTTATTATAAAAATAAAAATACAATTTTATACCAAAATGAACAAAATAGTAGAATATAATTTTTTGCTTTAAGGGTTATAGAGAACTTCTTCTTCGAGTACTCGATTCCGATTTACAATGGAGAGTTCTTTCCATAGTAAATTTACTGGGAAAATTGTCCACAGGAGTGGATTTCTCTTTGCCTTTCCTTGGATTTATTGGGACGGCTTGTATTTTTGACAGAGATGAAAATTGTTCGGACTGAAGCAAGATGTGATCTCGAGTAAGCTCAGTTTGAACTCGAGCTCTCCAGCTACGGCATTACCCATTAGAGTTCTTTTTTCACCTAGGGCGATGACCAGCTATTTCAGAGCATCCATTCGGAAAGAGACACCATTGAAATAAATTTAACAATTAAGATAAAATATTTTTTATTTATATTATATTAATTTAATTTAATTCTTTGTTTATTATTAATTGGTTTTATGTTGGCGATTCGATATGTCACGGTCTCATCTTCAGCTAAGTTGTTTTTGGTGGGTTTTTGGTAATTGAAATAATTATTCACAAGTGGTTGTTTGAGTATTTTTAATTACATTTTTTCAATTTTCTTTTAAGGTAGTTGTTTCACCATATAGTCTTTCTTAGAATTTTTTTGAAATTGAGACAGATTATTATTTAAATACTTCTCCATCGATTGGTGGCAAAACGAAAACTATGTACAATATAGTTCCGGAGAGATTAAATTCCAAAGATAGAGTTTTTCAGACTCTAAGATGTTCGGTTGCCTCTCGCAAGTAATGCTCTTTTACCACTAACCAAGGTAGATGGTAAATGGAGCCACTGGGATGGCCAATCAGATGACAGCCACTGAATGTGCCTGTCATCTGATTGGCCATCCCAGTGGCTCCATTTACCATCTACCTTGGTTAGTGGTAAAAGCATTTACTTTGCGACATACAACCCGGCCTTATGCATTGAACTATAGGGTATATCGGAAAGCTTACATACATATTTAATTATAATTAAGAAAGAGGGGTCGGTAGCGCAATCGGTTAAATCACCTACTTTTCTAATCCGATTAGGAGAACATTAACCTAGACTTCACCAGTTCGATCCCAGCAAGAAGCAAAGTGAATTTATTTGAAAATAATAAATAACCGGCCCCTCGGCCCTCCTGACAATCTCTGGTTCTACAAACCATCGCGTATGCGCAGGACAAAATTTCGTAACAAGGAACCATGAATCGTGAGAGGCAACACAAGATTACCCCAGGTGGTAACCAATCCACCCACCCTCGAGTGGCAACCGGGCTTTCAGATTCTGGGGGACCCGGACCATCACGAAATCAAGGAAGAAACAATGAAAGAATAACGCCAAAAAATCCATACATACCTGAGCACCTTTAATATCAACACACTCATCTGGCCAGGAAAATTACATAGCCTAACCATGGATGGAACTCGATAACACGTTCCGGAAAAAGATAGAGGGGTGGAAGGTCCTACCAGAAAGAGACATCAAGATTTTCGTGATCCCAAGGGTCCAAACTCAACAAATAACAAACAAATAATAATATAATTAAGAAACTCTTATTACCGTTGTTATAAAAAACTAAACCAACAGTAAACAATAACAAATAAATTTTTTAGGAAAATTTCTGAGATAATAATGAATAAATAATGATAAACGTATAATTAAAAATTTACACTAAAAACATTTACGGAGCTAGAGGATTCCGCGACAAAACATCCCCCGGCAAAATATCTCGCGGCAAAATAACCGATTCCCCGCGTAAATCATATGAGTAATGCAAATCGACTCTGGTTCGGCTAATATACTAGCTTCGGTTCAGCTCGGCCTAGAGTTTCGTAGCTCCTCGTCGGGCTGGCATTTAGACGGACCGGCCGGCTGACGCCAACCGGCTAACTCGACAAAAAACCAGCTCGAAAAAGGAGCTATACGAGCCCAGCTCGAGCCGTAACTGAATGCTAGATTAACCGAACCTCCCGAAAGTTTAGTCCGGGCAGGGTGTGTTTCGGGCTCCCATTTTTTTTCTAATCAAACACACATTGAAAACCGAACAGCCAATCGTCAAGGCGTTGTGTGTTTCCTGGGCTCCCATTTTTTTTCTAACTCAAACACGCATTGTAAACCGGAACTTACAGCCAATCGTCGGGCGGTGTGTTTGGCCCCATTTTTTCCTAATCAAACAGACATTGAAAACTGAACTGCTAATCTGTCGGGTTTGCTGTGTGTCTGGGTCCCGTTCTTTTTCCAATTAATAGTGGTGTCTGGTGTTGCTTCAAACTGCACAGTTTGTCAGATCTTATTAATAAGTCGGAGAATGGGTTGTTTTATTTGATTTGATGTTTTCGGTTTTGATGTTGAACAATGAAGATTGAGAATTGAGTTGCATCTGTGGTGAAAGAATGAGTTCATACCTGATTGTTTCGAGTGAACAATCAATTTGTTGGCTGGATTCGTATGCTCGGCTTCTTAGCTGGAATACAGGCATGAGCCACCATGTTGGCCAGGCCGGTGTAGTGATTGATCTCAGCTCAGGCTGGAGTAGCCTCCAGCTCAGCTGATTTTGATATGTTTCTGTTTTTATTGTAGCATCATTGCTGAAGATGGAGAGAAGCTTGCAACGGTGCCGGTTACCGCATTGTTGTTCACGTTTGAGGAATGAATCTTGGCCGTGGCCACTGACCTGAGCCCCTGGCAGCCTCACAGCACATGAAGGTCCTGAAATGCCAAAATCTACTATAGAATGATTGTTCCTGCGCTGGATAGAATCATCACATGATTTTAACCTGATTCCTTATGTTCAAAGTAACAGCACACAAACTAGAATGCCAAACCACAGAAATGTTGCCCCTCAAAGTGCCCACAGATTAGAATCAATCGCTATTTTTGATTTTAATCTGATTCATCTATGCCCCGTGCGTACTTGAAGCAAAAGTCCTGAAGTGCTGCTTATCCAATAGAATACAATTCCTAGTGTCAGATATAATCATCAGTATTTTTAATTAACTCAGATCTTCTCATGTCTTTGTGAAGAAAATAATAAAACTGAAATGCCAGCAGCTCCAGTAGGAATGTTGTCTTTGGTGCTAGAGAGATTCAGCTGCCATTTTTGATTTGAATTCATTCCCTATGTTCTCAGCACAGCACAGCAAAATCACCAAATGCCAGCATCTCAGTGTTGAATGTTTCCAGTCCTCTGCAGCAGCAGATGCGCAGGGAATCAATCGCTGCTTTGATATCTTAACTCCTATTCCTCTATGTCTTCAAAGGCTGAAGGCCACAAAACCGAAACGCCGTGTCCACAGTGGGAATTTGTTGTTCCCTGCGGCTCAGATGGAATCATCTGCTGTTTCTGATTCTAACCCGATTCCCTATGTTCCAGCACTGGTTACCAATAAAACCGAAACGGTTACAACCAATAGAATGAAATGTCTCGTACCAGAGAACTGACCGCTGGTTTACCCTAACCTGACCCCATGTCTCCGCAATGGTTACCACAAAACGAATGCTGCCAAACTGAACAGAATGCTGGCTCCAAGTGCCTGGATAGGAATCAATCGTTGTATTTTACCCACCCCATTCCCCATGGCCTCAGCAGAGCGCCGATAAAACCGAAATGTCACAACTAATATAGATTGGTTATTCCTCAAGTACTAGATGAGAATCAATCGCTATTTTGATTTTAACTCGATTCCTCTATGTCTTCAGCAATGGTTACTAATAAAAACTGAACAACATAAACGAATATAGAATGGTTATTCCCCGCGCTCAGATGAGAATCAATCGCTATTTTTAATTTTAAGCCGATTCCTCCATGTCCTCAGCAATAGTTACCAATAAAAACCGAAACGTCACAAATCCAATATAGATTGGTTATTCCTCAAGTACTAGATGAGAATCAATCGCTATTTTTGATTTTAACTCGATTCCCTCTATGTCTCCAGCAAGGATATTTTGTCGGGGATATTTTGTCCGGGGATATTTTGTCCTTGGGATATTTTGTCGGGGGATGTTTTGTCGGGGATATTTTGTCGGGGGATGTTTTGTCGCGGTACCGAGCTAGAGACGTTTAAAGATTCTTAAAGAAAAAAATAAATTTTCAGAAATTTTTAAAAAATCTTATAAATTTGATTGTTTTAAGGCTATCAGACCATTATTTACGGGGAAAGAGACGTTTAAAGTCTTTAAAGACAAACATTTTTTTTCAGAAATCGGGGATTAATATATAGCTTTTAACAGAAGCAAAAAGTTATTACCAAGCATTGCTCGGTGGCCAGGTACTTTAATAATATAAGAGTTAAAATTGGTAATAGAAGCAGACTTGAAATTTCAAAGGATGTTGTCATCTATTGGATCAGAGATGGAATTGGTTATTTTTAATTATATTTCGGAAGGTTTGTTTGTACCCTTCGGTAATTGAACCAGAATTCGAAAAATTACCAATCAAACTTTTTTTAATAATTTCAAATATTACAATGTTTAATCAAACCTTAAAGTTACCATAATTATATAACTTATTAATCACTCTTCCTATATTTATTTACTTAATAAAAAGTTGGTCGATAATAAAATAACAAATGGAAATTTTCATCAGCTTCTAAATACTAATTTATATAATTAATTATATTCAGCATCAATGGGATTTAATTTTGCAAATCTCAGCTCAGGTGGATTACGACGAATTTCAATTCAATTTAATTTATAAAATATATTTGATTTGATTCTCTTAATTTCTTTAATCTATATGAGAATTTATTTGTTTTCCTAAGTACAATTTTATCAAAGATCTTAGTATATTACTATCTGTAAGACCCGCCTTCGGTGGGCCTCTTGCTAGCCAAGGGGAAGCCCCCTGGACCCGCCGTCACTTGAATACTCCCTCTCTTCTATCTCCAAACACTCCCCATCCCTGAACTCCTCCCCCCAGTAAACCTATCCTCCTGGACTCCACACCCCTAGACCCCACCTTCCATCTCCTGGACCCCTTGCCCCTGACTCCTCACCCCTGGAACCCCACCTTTCCCCTAGACCCACCTCCCAACCCTTGGGGGGGGGACATATATACAACATAGATAGTTACAGAGACACTAAATGCCCTTTAGTTGTATTTGATTATGTATACCTATATTTGAACCCGAGAGTTAGCCTAACCCTAATTACGAATTCCTTATGACATACATATATAAACTAAGAAGGAAAATTTTACTCCATTCATAAAAGAATTGATAAGTGAAATTCTGTCTTAGCTGAAAAAAGTTTTCAGTATACCATAGGACCATTTTATTATATATTTACCTAATATGAAAATTTGAATGTCTATCTCTTTGAAAAAGTGGATGGAAATTTTTTTTCAAAAAAAGAACAACCTCCGGGTTTCATACCTGTATTTTAATTATATGAGAATTTATTTATTTAATGACAATTTTATCATTTTCTTTAATCTACATAATTGAACATTTTCCTTCTGCTTGTCTGTTTTACGCATTTTGTCATCAGATTCTAGGAAAAATATATTCTAATTTATTCTTGAGTTAATTTGAATGGAGTCGGGTTCGGGATCAAAATTTTAAAATTGAATTATTAAATATATGCCTAGATCTAAAATTATAGAGAAAATAAGAGGTGATGTGTAGAATACTGAGCTTTCCAATATTCACAAATTAATTTCATTTACGGTGCAAATGATTTAGACAGTGTTTCTCAACATATTATCATCAACGACGGCGAATGGACTAAGTGGCTCGGAAAGATAAATAAAAATAAATAAAAATTAAATAATTAGATAAAAAATATATAGTACATACAAGATTGCAATATAATAACAATTTTCAGAATTTTAAAAAAAGAAAATCTCATAATTAAGCTACTACAGATGAAAGTAAAACATAATATCTGGATGTGTTGATAGCACTCTTGCAGACATTTCGTTTGAATCGAAAACATTAATCATGCCAGCCAGCATCTTTGATATAGACAACTTCAGTTATACGACTCTACATCTTTCATGCATAAAATTACACTGACTAAGAGAGGGTGTATCCACCTCCCGTCATGTGGGATTGTCAGCTAAATCAGCTAACTGTCATAGGCATGTTTGCAACCACCATAAGTTACAATAACAAATATCCACAATCTGACATTTATTTTTACTTTGAGGTTAAGCTGACCACAAGCCAAGTTTACTGGTGTTGGATAAGCTTGGTCTAAATTCATTCTTGGTGGTGATAAAGTAATCCTGCCATTTCAACATCTTCCATTCAGATATTATGCCAGATCATAATTGGATAGCTTTGTAAAAAAGTACAAAAGCGAAGTTTCTATTTAGGGAAAACTTATTTGACCATTTCTCCCTTCAAGAGTTTTTTTAATTTTAATTAACACTCTCTGTTTTAAACTTAGATATTTATAATAGAATAAGCAAAAAAGATGTTTATTTGAGTTATTTTATATACTTCACTGTTTATTATATATATATAAACAGTGCCAGCTCTAGAAATTTTCTAGCCTGAAGGAAACTTCTATTTAGGCGCCCCCTTTGTCGCCTTTAATAAAAATAGACCTCCCCCAAAAAAACATGAATAAAATAACATTGTGTTAAATTTTGTCGCCTTTGATATGAATGAAAATTTACACAATTATACTTTACGGATTTTAAAAAAATTTTGTATTAAAATCTATTTACCGAATCTAATTTTGATAGTTGATTTTTCAGCTCCTAGTTCCGCAAAATTTTAAAGTATAATCTTACAAATTTTTCAGTTCCGATGAAGGGGCTAATATTTAAATTTTTCGCCCAATAGTTCCACTGACTCTTAAAGAGAGATTGTGCAAATTTTTATTCATTTGGAACTAAATAGATAGAGAGTTCTCTCCCCCCCCCCTGATTCGGAACGTTGATTTTTTAATAAAATATAAATAAAAATAAAATTAAAAACTAGTTAATTATATTTTATTTTCTCCGTTAAGCATCCCTTTTTAAATATATTCTAAAATGCACATTAGTATTTTGAGAAAATATTTCAAAATCACCATGAACAAAAATTAGGCTCTGGGCCACCAGTTCATTTTCCCCATCTGTGGGATGAATCTATTGAAAGCCTGAGGAGCAGATATCTGCAAAATGAGAGATCATTTAGGCCATAGAGTATACTCTATGATTTAGGCATTTAGAAGCAAACTACCCTGAGCCCAGACCAACTTCCTTTGCGCGGCCCAATTTAAATTCAGTTTCTCAAAGAGAACAGTTCTCAAAATATGCCCTAGTAAGTTAAATAACCTCTAAGTTGGAAGTTCTTAATGACCCCTACTTTATTAGATTTCATATAACAAAATCACCAGCAACAAGATATATAGGTAAGAAGGAAAAAAGAAAATAAACATATACATTCAATTTTATTTTCCAGTTTATCATTCTCGAGTTGTTGGTTTCTGGTCAAAAGAGAGGAGGAAAAAATTAATTTCTGCGGCTGAAAACATAAATAACTTCAAGTTCGTTGAAAAGAGAAAAATAATTTTCTAAATGTATTTGTATTGGACATAGGTCAAAAATAATGTACTTAGATCGTTAGAAAAGATTTTGTTTTTAGCTGCTAAATGTAACTTTATAAAACATAAACCCTATTTAAAAAGAATCTACAATAAAAATAATTATTATTTATCCTAAAATAAGCACCTTTCAAATACTGCAAGTTTTCTCTTTGGGAATTCACTCTTTTAATTTTACATTCTTAATAATAGTCACAATATTATATTAAAATACAAATAAGGCGATTTTTTGTCACATTATGGGTAGAACTGAAGAGATCCTTATATTATTATTTATTTACCAATATCATTTATAAATTCCTTAACATACATGATGACTTTAAGTTTTAATTTTTAATCAAAGAAATAAATTAAAATCTAGAACGAGTAGGCTTGGGATTCTGTGGGTCCATCCTGAGTCATGGTCCCCAGGTGGCCACTCGTCGTTAAATCCGCCACTGGATTGTATATAAAGAATAAGATTGCCTGCCAGCTCTACTATTGAATTCACAAGCACATTTTTTTAATTTACTGCTTATTGTGTTTAAAAATATCTGAAACGCTAATAAAAGTCATTTTTAACCATGAGATTTTTTCTGTCTGTCTATTTGACTGTGTGGGTATATTGATTTCGATATCCACTATAGCTTAACAAAAGAAGCTCGTATAAAGTTCGTTCTTGTAGAAAAATGTTTAGATTGTTGATGCTCAAAAGGATTAGATTTTTTGATTCTCTAACTTTAGAAGTTCAGGTTATAAAAGGCAGAAACTATCATTTTTTCTCAAGATGATTAAAAAAAAATTTCTAATAGATTGAAGTTTTCTCTATTTTAAAATTTGTCTTCTCTAATAAACTATTCAAAATTTTTGAATGAATTTATAAACTAATTACATTTTCTAAGTTTAATATATAAGGAAAATTGTTATGAACCATTATTATTGGGTTTTCCATACAATTACTTATATGGTATAACTATAATAAACGTTTGGGGAAATCTATGAAAATTCACGATCTTGAAAAATGAGTAGAAATTACTTTTCCATTTTTTGTCTAGCTGAAAGTTAATATTATTATTTCCTCTTTCACAATATCAAATTACAACAATCCTGTTAAAAATCCAGAATATCTCTAAATAACAAAAAAATGGATATCAAAGCTGACCCTTTTATAAAGCTTTGACATTATTTTTCAAGAAAAAAAGGCAGACAAAATAAATGATAAATAACTGTTTTATTTTACACATTCTTTAAAATAATAATTTTTTAAATATTAATAAACAAGGATTATTATTATTCACAACCAATATCTATAATTTGCTATTGTTCCTCGGATTCTAAAAACAAAAAAAACAAAAAAAAAAAAAAACGTTGAGTCCAAGTTTAAAAAATGTAGAACACATTCAAAAACTTGCTCGGTAAATTATCAATCGGTCAATTAAATAATAATCAATAATTTTACTATTCCAATCAATTATTTCGATTCAAAAAAATATTTTAATAAATCCTTATTATTTAGGTATTATTATAAATACTTGAAGAAGTAGACATAAATTAAAAAAGTATAAATAATCGACTTCTGGTTTTAAGCCCATACTGGCAAATCGAGAACCTAATAAAATTAAATGAATAATTTTCCAGAATCATTCGGTTAACCATTACAATCATTTTTTTTTGTGTGTTAAATTTTGCTCGAGAGTTTTGGCGCCCCTCAGATCATGGCTCCTGTAGCGGCCGCATCACTTGCTTACTGCCTAGAGCCGGTCCTGATAGTAATATAGTGTTATTAACTATAAAAATAATTTTTTTAAAAAAATAAAAACCGACTTCAAAAAATTAAATGCAACAAATAAAATACACTAAAAGGTATAAAATAATTATTATCTTATTTAGTTACAACTAAACGGCGAAATATTAACATGAAATTACTTTTTTAAGTCGGTACCAAACAAACTATACCTATAAGCGAGCGTATCCGCCAAACGTACTAAGTAAGATCCGTAGAGTGCGATTCATAAAAGGTATATGTTTGGCACCAACTTCAAAAAGTAATTTCATGTTAATATTTCGCCGTTTAGTTGTAACTAAATAAGATATTAATTATTTTATACCTTTTAGTGTATTTTATTTGTTGCATTTAATTTTTTGAAGTCGGTTTTTATTTTTTTCTTAAAAAATTATTTTTATTTTTCTCTTTTTAGTGATGTTATTAATAGTGATCATATCATCAGAACTTGACCAAATTAATATGACACCATCCCTAAGACACCCCCTTTCGGATAAAAAAAGAACCATCGAAATCGGTTCATAAACAAAGAGGTTAGGTCTAAACAAACCTAATAAAAAAGGTCTAATACCTATGAAAAAAAATCGAAAAAAATGGGACCAATCGGAAGCTGGACCCAATGCAAAAATTTTCAAAATCGGTTGACAATTGGCGGAGATATGAGGCAACATAGGCACAAAAAAAAAAAAAAAAAAATTCAGTCGAATAGAGAACCTCCTCCTTTTTTGAAGTCGGTTAAAAACCAGGTACTCCTTAAAGAAGTTTAGGAAAGCTCTCCGCCTGTATCTATGCAACCAAAAGATGCCTCTGAATTCGACTAGTCTAACCTACAGGCGTCCTTATTAAATGAATAATTTTCATAATGCTTAAAATTTGACGGCCATCTCCCATGAGCTCATTTCTTATTTTTCTAATAAGGTAATTATATATGAACAATGTGCTAAATAACTAACCTTTTATCAATAATACTACCATTTTAAAAACATTAAAAACAAAAGCCTAAATAGGTAATATTATATGACATTGCATTAAAATACGCAATATATTTTATCCAAGAACTGCATCAATTATTCAAAAAAACTTTTTAAAGTTCCTAGGATCATTAATTTTACTTCCACATTTATATTTAAAAAATATAATGAGTAAGTATTGTATTCGCTTGCCGAGAACGTGACAATTTGAGAGTTTGTATCTCAGAGGTGAAAAAAGTTAAATTTCAGTTTTTCACTTCTAGATGAAAAGAATCGATGCCCTTTATAGTTTGAAACTGGATTTAGAACAAAAAATAGGATATCGTAGTCTCCGGTGGACAAAAGGTATCCAGAAATCGATTGATTCGTGCGTATGTATGTATGTACAGGGGGGTACATATGCTTGTCGCAACCGCAAGTCTCAGGGCTACAAAATTCGAATCTTAAGCTCGATATAAGCTAGGAGTACAGCATGCTTTTGGTTGAAACCGGAACACCGGAATATATTTATTTAAAAGATTTTTCGTTTTTTGTAATTTTCCTAAAAACAGCTCTAACGATTTTTTTTTAAATTGTTGTTCTTATTAAGTGTCATAAGTTGTTAGTCCAATTGAAATAAAGAAGAGGATAAAATAAAAATATATTATATTGAAATAAAGAAAGAAGATATAAATTAGGAGTTTCGCAAAATAAACATTTTAATCGTTTATATCTCGTCTACGGTAAGTCGCAGAGCTTTGGGATTTGAAACTTAAGCTCTCTAGAGGCTAGAAGAAGTACCTCAAGATTTTGGCTAAAATCGAAGAAACAGAAGTTGATGTTTACTTGAAGATTTTTGATATTTCGCAATTTCTCATTTTTGAGGTTTTCTTGGGGGAAACCCAAATTGAAGTAATTTGAATGAAGAAAATTGGTATGATGATTTCGAATAAGGGAGAAACTAATGTGAAAGTTGTGTGTTGACCACACCAATTTATTTTCAGATTTATTTTCAAATTATAAACATATATAGTCTATGATTATATGGAAGGAAACTGAAACCCTTTCAGCGTTCATGGATTTGCCTTTGATTGTGTTCATTTTTTAGCAAGCAGGAAGCAACAACATACTTTTTCCCTTAACATTTTAAGTCGATAATCTCAAAAAATCGTTTCAATATTTGTAAATTATGCGAAATTCTATATTGATCCAATAGCTGCTTTTTCTTTAATAAAAATAATAGTTCCAGCTAACTCCGAACGGTACTTTTGGTTTCTTTTGAAAGCCCTGATGTATCTAATGCGCTCCATCCATATATTCTATTATTTATTCATTTATTTATTTTGAACATATGAAACTCACATGGTAGAATAATTGTTTTGACAAATTGAGAGCAACTGATTTATCTTGTATACACTCTTATTAGATTTAAATATAAGTAATTGAAAAGATTTTGTTTTGCCGAGGGCAACTCGCCAGACCTCAACCCGATCGAAAATGTATGGGCAGCCCTAAAAAAATTAATTTGCAAAGATAAAATAATTACTAACAAAAGAGACTTGATAGAAAATATTATTATGGCATGGCACAATAGACCTGCACTTCAAGAAATAGCTTAAAAATGCATTCCCAGCATGCCGCAGCGCATAAAATATGTGATTTCTCGAAAGGTAGGATTCACTAAATATTGAAATTGTATTTTGAATTGTATTTGTACTATTGAATTTGTATTCTCCTAAGCTATTAAACATATAAAGATAACAATTGAAACGATACTATGAGTTTAATAGTAAGCCAAACCCTTAAAAACATATGAAAGATATAATTTTTGAAATTTGGCCTTTAAAGGAGTAAAATATAGTAATTTGGCCACGGGCAACCTCAATGATTTCTTTTCAAATATATTGTAAACTAAAATTAATAAACGTTCCGATTATTTATTTTAATGCTTTCATTTTCAGATACTAAAGGATAATATTTCATCAATAAATACAATTAATATAATATTTTCAATTATATTTATTTTAAGGAAGTTTGCTATACCCTTATATTTATTGATCATTAGATGTAAAATAGTTCTAAGCAAAGCACCAGATCACATTTTCATTCAAGTATAATCTAATAAATAAATTAGTAATCTGAATCCCTTCTCTATAAAGGCAGCCCTTCTTTTTGAAGAAGACAGAAAAAGAAGATGAGAAGAGGGGCTTGCAGAAGAATCTCGGCTGTGATCTCTTCATCGCAGGATGATTTATAATAATCTTGGCTGGGATCCAAATCCAATCTTATTCTCCTCATAGAAAAACAACTTGGCACTTTCCCTTCCTTTTTCATCCTACCAATCTAGCCCTTAAGGGTAACAAACAATGAAACGGATAAAAAAACGAAATGAGTTGAATTTATTGCAACAAGTAATGACTTTTTTCTACATATTATACAATAATTATTTATACAAGAGAGAAATAAAACCAAATGGTCACAAAAATATATGGTGACTTGTACAACCCCTGAACTTCCTATTATTACACTTGAATAACAACCTACGTTAAAATTTAAATAATTAAAAATATAATAATTTTTAATAAAAAAAAAAAAACAATTTTCTCTGTCCTATTTTATAAAGTTTTATGACAACAATCAACATGAAATTTCTAATAAATAATATCGTTTAAAAAATTGGTTGTTTTTGCAAAAATGTGAAAAAAACATCTAATTAAGGTTGCTCGGACACTACCCCGCAAGTCAAAAATTAAATCTAAATTTTTTTTTCGAATAAAATTATAAATTATAACACATAAATGAATTATTTTAATTTCGATGTTAGTTAACATCATTTTTAATAGAATATATGAAATAATTTAATTAATAAATATAATAAATAAATGTCTTTCGACTCGAGTATTTTTTCGCCTAAAGTAGATCTGGCAACTGCGGATCTACTAGTTGTCATTTGTTGATGTTTTGATGTGAGTATGGCTATAAAGTTTTAGATATATATAAGAAAAAAATTGTTATTGATTGAAAAATAAAATAAACGTGTTCTGGATTGTTTTTATAAAATATTATGTATACAAAATTTGGTTGAGTTTGGTACAAACGCATTTTCTTATGCGACGTTGCCACACTTTGACGAGTCACGTGATTTACTTATTTTTATGTAAGGCGGACGGACTGATATTTTCAATCATTTAGATTTGAATATTTACCAAATCCTGGGTCAGAAAGTTTTTTTAACGTTAACTACGATAATTTATCTACATAAATAAAAGTTTTTTGTTTTTTTCTCATCAATCGATTTGGCTAGATTAATCGAAATATGTGATCCGATTTTTAATAATTAATTACACGAAAACCCTTTGTCAGATCTTTTTCAAAAAATTATTTTATACGTATTTGTTATCGATTTATAACATATTAAAAATTCAGATTTTTAATCCAACATTGCCTTAATGTCCGAGGAATCTTAATTCAATTTATTCTTCATCTTTAAACAAACGAAAAAAAATGAAAACTTATAGGTATCTTTAATTATATTATTTTTCATTTATTTAAATTAATTATTGGCGAAAATCAGGATAGGCGAGATAACTTTTCGAGATATATAGAAAAAATAATTTCATTTAAAGTAATAGTCTCAACTCTCATCTTGACATTTATTGACAGAAACTTATCTGGCAAACAAACTTATTCATGTATAAGAATAATGCATTTACTTCCCCATTAACTAGCGTCTCTGATTTTTGCCAATACATGTTTCAAGAATCAAGTAGTCTGACGCTTTTTCCTCTATGAATAATGTGATTTAATTAAGTTTTTAAAGTATAAACAAGTGATCTATTAAAAAATGTTACATTAATGGATTCTTATTTTATATTTTAATATTTTTTTATGGATTTGTACCTATTTAGAGAGAAGAACTACTAATGAAGACAAGCAGACAAATTCTTCTAAAATGTAATAGTTCATTTAAATAAATAAAAAATTATATAATTAAAGATTTTATTTTTATTCTATTTTTTCTGTTGAATGAAATGTAGATGAAGGGTAAATTATTATTATTTGTAGCTTAATTTAAAAAAATGAATATGTTTGTGACCTTTTTAATTAACGTCATCGTTGACGTTAGCTTTAGCTAGCCAACTAGCCTTTTTAACCGAGTTCAAAAAAGGAGGATGTTCTATATTCGACTGATTTTTTTTTTTGTGCCTATGTTACCTCATATCTCCGCCAATTGTCAACCGATTTTGAAATTTTTTTTGCATTGGGTCCAGTCTAGCTTCCGATTGGTCCCATTTTTTTTTCGTTTTTTTTTATTAGGTTTGTTTAGACCTAACCTCTTTGTTTATGAACCGATTTCGATGGTTCTTTTTTATCCGAAAGGGGGTGTCTTAGGGATGGTGCCATATTAATTTAGTCAAGTTCTGATGATATGATCACTTTTTTTGCATTGGGTCCAGTCTAGCTTCCGATTGGTCCCATTTTTTTTCGTTTTTTTATTAGGTTTGTTTAGACCTAACCTCTTTGTTTATGAACCGATTTCGATGGTTCTTTTTTTATCCGAAAGGGGGTGTCTTAGGGATGGTGCCATATTAATTTAGTCAAGTTCTGATGATATGATCACTATTAATAACATTGAAGGAGACAATAAAAGAGTCTGTCTTCTGCTGGAATTATAAATTTTATAATGAACCACATGAAAGATTTTAACCTTTCATTCATAAATTAATTCCTGTGAATACATTGTAATAGACTGATGAAGAGGGCAAAGCCCTCGAAACTATAGTCTCGTTATAAATAAATAAAATTTATAATTCCAGCAGAAGACACACTCTTTATTGTCTCCTTCAATATATAAAAATTCTGCTACTCTCGGCAAAAACTTTCAATTTAATTAATAACATCACTAAAAAGAGAAAAATAAAAATAATTTTTAAGATAAAAATAAAAACCGACTTCAAAAAATTAAATACAACAAATAAAATACACTAAAAGGTATAACATAATTATTAACTTATTTAGTTACAACTAAACGACGAACTATTAACATGAAATTACTTTTTGAAGTCGGTGCCAAACATTTACCTTTTATGAATCGCACTCGACGGATCTTACTTAGTACGTTTGGCGGGTACGCTCGCTTATAGGTATAGTTTGTTTGGTACCGACTTCAAAAAGTAATTTCATTTTTAATTAACGTCATCGTTGACGTTAGCTTTAGCTAGCCAACTAGCCTTTTAAAATAAGATTTTGGCTTATAGACCAGTTAAAGTTATTCATTCGCGTGAATGTACATTGTAAATACCATTTTTGGCAGAGTTGAAGAAAAATTGTAGACCTAAACAATACTTAAGAAAATAGAAGAAGATCTTTACGAGAGTATTATTATTATTTTTGGCTAGCTTCTGCCTACACTGACATTATCATACTCTTAATTACCTACCATAGAAATTTTGTTTCTAGCAAAGAGAGAGGGACCCAGCTTCCAGCAACTTCATATAGATATTTCTAATCATTTACAATGGGATGTGGATAGGACCGTCCTACGATATTTGACGCCCATGGGCTACTAACAATTATGCGCCCCTCTTCATAAGAAAATATTCACGGGAGGTTGAAGCGTTTCTGGGGTAGTCAGTGAAATTTTACAAAAGTTTCAGAGCTAGAAAAAGTCAGTATATTAACAATAAACAAAGAAAAATACAAAATTCAAATAAACTATATGAATTAACAAAACCAAACTATTAAGTTGAAAGTTTTTGTGCCGAGAGTAGCAAAATTTTTATATATTGAAGGAGACAATAAAAGAGTGTGTCTTCTGCTGGAATTATAATACATATACTCGTTATAAATAAATAAATAATAATAATGTAAAATTCCAGTAGAAGACACACTCTTTTATTGTCTTCTTCAAAAACAAACTATATAAACAAAAAACAAAAGTATCTTATTATTTGTATAACTTAAATAATTAGTTTCCTAGTTCCAGCCGTCGAACTTTTGGTCGCAAGCAAAATTGTCATCCAAAAATATTTCCGCGCCCCGGGGCTATAGCCCATTTAACCCAGTAGTTATGGTGGCCCTGGATGTGGATGATCTCAACATGTCTGATGGGATTACGAAAGCTGTAATATACCAACATCATGGTGCTTGAGAATCTATTTTAGGACAAACCGCGCCACATATTCCTTAACTTCGGAGATCCTTTGGAAACCGGCGCATTGAAATTTGAGTTTATAATTTCAAGTAAGACATTCAAGATTACATATTACAGTAATAAAAGAAAAATTTATTATATTAATAAATGACTAGAGTAAAACTCTTTTAGAAATTTTTTAACCGACTTCAAAAAAAGGAGGAGGTTGTCTATTCGATTGATTTTTTTTTTTTTTTTTTTTTTGTGCCTATGTTACCTTATATCTCCGCCAATTATGAACCGATTTTGAAAAAAAAATTGCATTGGGTTAAGTCTACCTTCCGATTGGTCCCATTTTTTTTCATAGGTATTAGACCTTTTTTGTTAGGTTTGTTAGGGCCTAACTTCTTTGTTTATGAACCGATTTCGATGATTCTTTTTTTATTGGAAAGGGGATATCTTAGGGATGGTGTCATATTAATTTGGTCAAGTTCTGATATATGATCACTATTAATAACATCACTAAAAAGAGAAAAATAAAAATAATTTTTAAGAAAAAATAAAACCGACTTCAAAAAAATTAAATGCAACAAATAAAATACACTAAAAGGAATAAAATAATTATTAACTTATTTAGTTACAACTAAACTACGAAATATTAACATGAAATTACTTTTTGTAGTCGGTGCCAAACAAACTATACCTATAAGTGAGCGTACCCACCAAACGTACTAAGTAAGATCCGTCGAGTGCGATTCATAAAAGGTATATGTTTGGCACCGACTTCAAAAAGTAATTTCATGTTAATATTTCGTCGTTTAGTTTTAACTAAATAAGTTAATAATTATTTTATACCTTTTAGTGTATTTTATTTGTTGCATTTAATTTTTTTGAAGTCGGTTTTATTTTTTTCTTAAAAATTATTTTTTCTACTCAATATATCACTTAACTCATCTCAGTCCTCAAAGACCTTTTTTTCCTCCAACTTTCTTTTGCTTTTAGTAACAATTTCCGCAAGTTTTTCAAATCAAGATTTCAATTTAATAAATAAAAAACAGGAAATTAAGAATTGAAATGTATATATTTTCGTTTTTTATTAAAAATATATCAATCTTGTTTTCTCGTTCTTTTTCTATTATAGGTATGTATATCAAAAAATAAATAAAAAAGGATGGAAATAAAACTAGGAAAAGAAAGAAATATTGAATATTCGTTTAAAATGAGCTCTTTTGAATTTTGACGTTTTAAGAATTGATATTTTCATATGAAATAAAAATGTTACTTTTATTCTCTGATATTATTTAAAAAGCGAAGGACCTTGGTAATCAATTTATAAAATATAAATTCGAATTTCATCAAAATAGAGTGACTCTGACTAACCGAAGCAATTTTTTCCATTTTGTGTGAGAGTTGAATTTTGAAAAATTGTGAAATTCTTTTTTAGATAAACTCTACTATTTCTGAAAACAATTAAAAGCAAGTATTTATTCCTTTACGTTATAAATGGAATATTCTTTCCAAATTTCATTTTAATCATTTTGATAAGGTCCAGGGATTCGTGCTGAGCGATGATAAATAATTGTTACGACTTTTACTTCCTCTAAATGATCAAGTTTGGTCATCTTTCTAGTAGCATCGGCAGCATTATGAATAACGCTATCGCGCACCAGTCCGAAGACCTCACTAAATCATTCAATCGGTAGTAGCGACGGGCGGTGTGTACAAAGGGCAGGTCATTCAGAAAGTGTTATTTTATAAATATAGGCAAAATGAAGAATGACATGGTTTTGTGAAGAGATAGGAACGAAATAGTCAAATTTGTCTATTACTATTGGTTTTTAAATTTAAATTTTCTAAAAGGTACCTAAAATAAAGCCCTTTTTAGCTGACATAAAGATCATTAGGAATTTAATTGAAGTAAACTGTATTTTTCTAATTTAAGTAAGATTAATGTTTTATAATAAACAAAGCTTAATATAAAATTTATTGGGGTCGGATAGGCTAGGTGGTAGCGTGTCAGCCTGCTAACCAAGTGGACCCGGGTTCGAATCCGACTCGAGCCATCCGGCTAAAATCTGACCTCCGTGGTAGGGACAAATTTAAATAAAACAAATAGTATCGTAAATTGGCCGAAAAGTCAAAAAAAAAAATATATATATAAAATTTATATTCCTTGAAGAAATTGAAAACAATTTTACTTACGAGATTTTAAATAATATTAAAAGGAAAGTCATGCAGCGCTAATTCTTTTTTTTTTTTTTTTTTTAATTTCTTAAAACATTTATACCTTAGATCAAGGCCATTTTCAGAGTTTTTAATGTTCCTAGATGTTTTGTATCCACAATTATGAGAAATATTGTAATGAAATAAGCACCCCTTGGCCCTTATATTCATAATCGGCATATAGCTTGCCAGGTTTGTTTTATTGTTTCTTTTAGTAGGTGCAGTTGGCAGTCTGTCATTGCTCCCCGCCCCGTTGCTATCATGAGTTGCGCGTGGAAGGCTATCTCGACTGGCGGAGTCAGTCAGCCGGAGGCACGCTAGCGGACACAAACTCTATGACTCAGCTGATGCACGCTGTCCACCATTATTGTTCACTTTCTTTGTTAATTAAACTTATATTAAATTCAGTCACTTTACACACACACAGTTTCAACTTGTTTCAATCGCTGTTTTCATTGTCTTCTTTACTTATATACATAATTATTCTATTAATACACTTTGTACAAATTGATTATTCTTCTTTACATAAATTAAAATCTTTTCTTTCAAAACTTCTATCTTTTATTCCAGAGTGCTAAATATACCATTACACAATAAAATCCTAATTTGGGCCTCACCCAGATTTAACATAAGTAGGTTAAATCGCCACATGGAGGTCCGCACCGATATGACGAATGAAACAAGTTCAACCTGTGTGTATTTGTTGTAATTAATTATCATTTTATTTTTTAGTCCAAAATCTTGTGAAATAATTGGCGTGAAGGGCCTAATTAATTTGATTTATTTTTTTAATAGTGATACCATCTGTCCTGAAATAACAATGCCGTCAATCGCAGAACTGTTGGAAGAAGGAGAGCAACAACCATTGGCACACTCCTCGGCGTTAAACAATCTCAACAACCAACCAGACCAGGCCCAAGTGGAGACGATATCATGTGAGTTGCAGGGCATTTCACAGCCCAATATTACACAGAATTTTTCACAACCTAGTCTCCCGCAAACACAAACTGTTATGGCACAAATAACGGCATTGTTTAAGAGCTTAGAGGGTAAAATAGACAACCTAAACATTGATATAAAAAATATAAATGGTAGAATAATAGATAAAAATGGTTCAATAAACTGCTTAAGAAATGATATAAAAGATACAAAAAATGATTTAAAAAATGATATAATAGATACAAATGGTTCAATAAACTGCTTAAAAATCGAGTTAGAAAAGAAAATGGATAGCAATATGGATATTTCAACTATTAACATGGCGGGTTTAAAGACTGAAATGAAGGAAATGGGTAAAGACCTAAAAAGTCCAATAGATAGGCTGGAAGGTAAGGTAGACTGTTATGTTCGGGACATGGAACAAAGGAGAGGGGAGGTTGACGAGATAAAACTTGAGCAGGAAAACCTCGTAAAACTATCCTTTCAGTCCCATGCCGTAGCAATTGAGATAAAGGGTCAAAATTATAGTGTTCCCGAGGTCCCGGTCCATTTTCAAGAGTCTTTTGCGGTGGCCCTTTGTGAAACCAGGACAAAGAGTCTATCCCAACAACTGCTGCCTCTGGAGGATGTGCCTGAGCCCGCATCCTCTCTAGAGAGGCGACAGTTACATGAACTCTTAAATGAGTTCCAGGATATATTTTCCCCCGAGCCTGGGTGTAAGAAGGGCTACCAACATGTGATTGAACTAACTGATGTAGTTCCTTTCAAGACCAAAACCTACCCGATTCCCATAACCCTTCTAACTGATCGCGGAACTCAATTCACCTCTAAGAAATTTCATGATTTCATTGGTGAAATGGGCACTGAATTGCGATTTGTCGCCATCCGCAATCAACAGGCCAACCCGGCTGAGCGTACCATGAAAGAGTTAAACCGGCTTTTTCGTGCTTATGTGCACCATAACCATCCATCATGGTACGAAAATCTCTCTACCATTCAACGACTATTGAACTTTGCCCCTGAGTTTTACATGCCCCTCACCGAAATCCGTTTAGTTTGTCAAAAGTTCTTCCTACTGTATGACGGCCCGTTCCGAGTGGCTGAAATACGCCCCGGGGGTACGTATGTATTGGAGACCACCCGTGGTAAAAAGCAGGGTGTCTACAACATTCGGTTATTAAAACGATTCTACCCTCGCCCAGAGCAGTAACCTCAAAGAAGGTTACAAACCACACGCTAATTCAGTGTGGGGGCTTGCTCTAATGAATTCTATATTTTCTTCTTTTTCCCCCCTCTTTTTTTAAATCCCAATATTTTTCATTATTTGTAAAATTTGTAAATAATTTTGTTTATTTTATATTTTTTTATTCTCTTATACTTTAGAGGTAATTCAATAGTCTGTCTGTCTCTTAATAAATTTTGTTAAAATTTAATTAAGTCCTTTTTTTATTTAAAATTAGGAAATTCTAAAAATTTTCTTTCTATAAAGAAAAATCTTTAATATAATTAAGATTTAAAAAGTCAGTCTGTCTCTTTCTAAAGAAAAATAAAATTCGAATAAATATTTCTTTGTCTGTCAAATTGATGAATTGTGTTATAATTTCATCAAGTAATTTTTTGTATGTAATATTGAAATTCTAAAAATTCATTCTATTAAGAAAAATCCTTAATATAATTAAGATTTACAAAAGTCCGTATTTTTCTTCCTAAAGGAAAATACATTTCAAGTAATTATCTCTTTATCCTTCAAAAATAATTTTTTTAAGTTTTCTTAGTTGGAAAATTTAAAATAATATTATAATCTTTACTATAATATTTTGAAATTCTATAAAGTCTTGGATAATTCCAAAAATTTCAATATAATAATGAATCTAATCCTTATCAGTAATAGATAATTTTCATTAATTAGTCATAAAGAGATAAGCCTAATCCTTGAATAATTAAAGTTTCAAGTTAAAAGAACAATTGAATTGGTTCTAATGTAAATTTATAATTAGTTAATTTCATTTTACTTACAAATAATTATAATTGTATTTTGTTGACAATCTGTCAGTCTGTCCACAAAAATTGAATTATCTCATGTTATCCATTATTGCTAATAATTTCAAGTAAATTGCATAGGAATTATTAAGCCTATATTTTTTTGATAGATATTCTTCCGAACATAAGTTTTTTTATGGAAAAATTGTTAATTTCCAACCAGGTGTGTTAATGCACCAGAAAATCCCTAAATTGAATATTGGTTTCTAGAATCGTATAGGATTTCTCTCTGAAAAAGTAATCTCTATCTTGTGTGGTTCGTGCTCGTGCCCTCCGTTCACAAATGTCTGTTCGAGGTCATGTTTATTTGGTCGGTCTTTGTATCCTGGTTTATCTAAAAATGTTTTCCGCTCATTTTCTAACTCACGTTAAACCTGGGTAATTTTCCAATGGAGAATAATTCTTAATCTATTCTATGCTTGGTATGGGTGCTGTTTATTCAAACTAGTCACGGTCTACCGACGACAAAACTTAGCCAGTCCAGTGTGGGTATTCTGCAAGCAAATTCGCAGGCTGATTGGCCATCCGACGGGGTTGTAGCCTTGAGTCGCCTGAAGGCAAGCGGGCAAAGTCCCATGGAGTAAAATAAGCCTATAGATAATGTTCTGCACTTTATCAAAATGTTTTCATTTCTATATTTACTTTATTAATCAATTGCCGAAGTAAAATTTATTCAATTCTGAAAACAGATATCAAATGATATAAAAAAATATTTGGTCAGTTGCTATGGGGACCACTAGTATATTTTATACTAGTAAAATTTTTTATTTACATCGAAGTTCACTATATCCAAAGGTACCATAATATTGTTCCGTAGTAAGGCTGTGTGAACTACTGAACAGAAGTATTTACTTGTTAGTAAACAAACCAAAGGTGTGTTAATCGAATGATTAGGTTCATTCATTTTTTTATATGAAGAATGCCCATCTAATTTTTATTGGACAATTCTTTAATAAAGTCTGAATTCCATTATCTAAAAATAAAGGGTCGAATCCCGTTGGGGACATTTTTTTATTTGTTTAATTGTTTACAATTGAAATTTAAAACAAGAATGGTTAGATATCCGCCGTTAGCCAATTATTCTATTAGTAATCAATATTAAATTTCTATAGTTCAACAAATTTTTTTATGGATGTTAAAATATTTCAAAACATTTAGTTTTGATTAAAGAAATCTCCTTACAAGAGTTTATTTGAGAATTCCTATTGCATTTTTTTGTAACTACAAATTATTTTATAATTAAATGATCCAATGCGTCCACCTTAAATATATTATTCTATTAATAACAAATGCAATCTACAACAGCCTAGTCTAGCTATTTTCGTGAATTTCCGAGTATATAGGAGCATTTATGATAGTAAATAACTTCCCGCTCATTATTCTATGTTTATATAGGCAGTTTTGATATATTCCCAAACAAGTCCAATTTGTTTATTGAATGCATAACAAGTAAAGGTCAGCATAGTTGCCTTCCAAGCAGTTGGTACGGGTTCAAATCCCGCCAAAATTAGATGCATTTGTCAACAAACAGTCTTGCAATCCTTTTTCTATAGTAGTCTATTTTATTGAAAGTCTCTTTCAAATATTTTTTTGTATAACTACATTTAGACAGTCGTTCCAAGGGAACAAGCAAACTAAGGGTTAATAGTCATATCAAATAATTTAAATCCTGTGGCCTGTTAACTGTGAATAAAAGATCTGTGTTGGGAAGTGAAATGTTTTGCAGCCTCACGAAGGTTCTCTAAACTTTATAAGGCTCTATAATCTGAGAGCCATGGTTGTGTTGTTTATTATTTTTGATCAGTCAAAGAATTCAAGGACGGATGGTCGCTATTAATTACGCGTATTTTAATTCTTTAATTTAATGATTATTTTGATTAAATATTTTTACATTAATTTTTCACTAATTTTTTTATAGTTTTTATTTTATTAATCGCAAAGAGAAAGAGCAAAAGTGAGATAATGTGTTGAGGTTGCTGGTTATTGGCGAGTCGATGTTGTGGAAGCGGGCGGTCTAAATTCTGCCATGCTTTAATGGTTTAATATTGTAAGTTGAGTATAATTGTTTTTTTATAAATATTTAATTTTTTTGTTTTCAGTTAAGGTCATTAATGGTCCAGTTTAAAGAATGTAGAGCACTGTTGAGTGTTCATCCTGCGTGATTTTTGGAGTGGAACTGGAATTTGAAGCCAGTTTAAAAGGACGTTCCGCTATGGTCGTGGGTCATTGGCGTGTGTGTGGGACCGGAGATTCGTTGTTGTCAATTCCCCCCCCTTTTTTTTTGCTGTGTGGAAGATGGAGAAAAGAGGCCTAAGAGCCTAGTTATTCGCGGCTAAGTCCGCAGGGCATAGACCCTATTGAGTGTAGTGAAGAAGGCCTAAGAGCCTAGTTATTGGCGGCTAAGTCCGCAGGGCATAGACCCTATTGAGGAATGAGCTGACTGCAATCCCACCGGGACGAGTTCTGGAGAAATGGGAGGCGGGCCATTCACTCTGAGCAGTGGAGGAGGCTTTAAAGCCTCGTAAATTATATTAAATTTTGTGCCCAATTGGAGGCGTTGTGGTTGGCCACCCCGACAGCTGTATCCAGCTGTCTAGCATCCACTCTGGTTCTGATTTGGCAGCGGCTCGTTTTGAGGACATGCTAGTGTCCGCCCTGTAGGCTTCAGAGACCACAGGGTAGGGCTGTGCGCTCTTAACAGCCATCCCGAATTCCCTTTTTGTTTGACAATGAATCTTTGCTCCCACGTCTTGGCCGTGGCGGGCGCTCGTTGTGGTGCGTCTGGCCCATACTGGTGGATCTGGAAAGTTCCGTTCCGATTTGAAACCAGTCATGTCCATTCAACACCTATACATTCATTGTTATTTTTTTGTTATTTTAACGTAGCTTCAGTACAGTAGATTTTCTTATGTGTCAATATTATTCCATGAAAGGAGGCATTTGAATGCTGTCTGAAGGCTGACTAAAGCCATTAAAATTGTCGCTACTTAATTCTGTGAGTGGCTCCAGTTTTAATGTTTCCGGCCGGGGGATGTAATGAAATAAGCACCCCTTGGCCCTTATATTCATAATCGGCATATAGCTTGCCAGGTTTGTTTTATTGTTTCTTTTAGTAGGTGCAGTTGGCAGTCTGTCATTGCTCCCCGCCCCGTTGCTATCATGAGTTGCGCGTGGAAGGCTATCTCGACTGGCGGAGTCAGTCAGCCGGAGGCACGCTAGCGGACACAAACTCTATGACTCAGTTGATGCACGCTGTCCACCATTATTGTTCACTTTCTTTGTTAATTAAATTTATATTAAATTCAGCTTACACACACACACAGTTTCAACTTGTTTCAATCGCTGTTTTCATTGTCTTCTTTACTTATATACATAATTATTCGCGCCGATATTATTACACTTTGTACAAATTGATTATTCTTCTTTACATAAATTAAAATCTTTCTTTCAAAACTTCTATCTTTTATTCCAGAGTGCTACAATATACCATTAAGGCCAATAAAAATCCTAAATTGGGCCTCACCCAGATTTAACATAAGTAGGTTAAATCGCAATAATATAATCTAAAAAAGAAAAAAGAAAAAATATTAATAGTAATTTATTGATAAAGCAATGGGAATTTTAAAATTCTATAAATATTAGGAAGGAAGGTATCAAAAATAAAAGATAAGAATCCTATTAGATAAAATGACTTCTATATTAGAAGGTGGTCAAAGAAATCGAAATTTTGAATTCTTCCTATGCGGCCAGCCCTTAATCTTAAAGACATCTGACAATTGTCTTAAAATGATGTTGACTAAGAAATGCTAATAAAGTTTGTTTGCCAACGACTTGCTTTTCCTAT